>QFFB01002213.1:0-69141 GCA_003316465.1 Ramaria cf. rubripermanens | reverse complement strand
AGGTTCTAGGACACTATTGGGGTCCAAGCGTATTCCGAATTGAGGGGAATGTGCTTGATAGGAGAGTTTGTAGATGGATTGACCCAGTGATCTGTCAATGCACAACAATAAACAAGCAACAGTATATGAGATGGCTTTTGCAAGCGACTCGACTCGACTCGACTTGTGAAAGTCACTGAACAGGAAAATCAACTGAACAGTTCATCTCAGGTATTAGGATGCTAATTGATAAGAAAATTGATTGTCAACCTCACCCTGTAGAATTTCACCTGGCAGGTTAGGCTAGGTGGCTAAGTAGAGAAGCAACTACTTAACTGAGAATCAATACAGCAAAGCAACTGTAAGACCCTAGCTGGGGTTAGCAGCTTAGTAAGATAGACAAGTTGTGGATAGAAGAAGCTAGATTGCTAGATCAGTTGGATGCTGATCTGAGGGGGCAGGATGGCCTCTTTTTATATTGTATGTTATATAGGATTACATAAAATAGGGTTCTTCTATCTATTAGGCGAGTGATGTCATTCATAACTATTTGCACAATCCAGTGTCACCCCATAACTATAGTGGCTTGTTTGTGCAGGGGAAAGTAAGAATAGATAACCAATCATCTCCTCTGGTTTGCACAGCCCTGCACAGCCTTGCACTGCTTTGTGCAGCCTTGGTCAGTCCTGTGACCATGGTGTCTCAGTTGTGGGGGTTCCATGACCATGGTGTCTCAGTTGTGGGGGTCCCATGACCACAACATCATGGTTGGGGCTTATTTGGTCCCAGGATTTGGCCAATGGTTGCAGCAGAACAGGGACCCTCTTTTTGGCCTTTGTACAGCTTTGTGCAGGTTTGTACAGTTATATATAGCCTGGCACTGCCCTGCATAGCCTTGGTTGTCAGGCAGGCTGGCTATCTCAGAGTTGTGGTTATTTTTGTGTTCTTGACTCCGGGATCGCCGTTCGAGGCTTCGTCCGGGCGGAGTTTGAATTCGGATCCAGTTCGCCGGTTCGAAGGGTCTGCCCGGGCGGAGTTCGAATTTGGAAGCACCGAAACAGGGTTATGGGTGCTGGTGGGTCCATGGCTCTGCAGTGAACAGAGTGAGGCCTTTTTGAGCCAGAGAAGTCAGAATAAATGGCGAAAAAATGCCTAAAAATTAAGGGATGTTGGAACAAATGTTTTCCCCTCCAAAGGCTCCATGTATTTGCTATAGGAGGTGAAAAAACAGTATTTTTACGATTTTTAATGCTTTTTTAGTGATTTCCTTCCACTTAAGACAGTTCCCACACAGTGATGTCACCTTATGCCAACAACTCTATAATGGACTCCCAGCTTGAATAAAGGATGAAGTCTCTCGAACAGGCAAACCCAATACCCTTGCTGCACTCCAAACTATAGTACAAACCATTGATGCCCACTACTGGGAGTGACATTCTGAAATCACTTGGGAAGCCACAACCACCAAGTCCAATGACTGACCTGACAAAGGGAAGGCCGCTGTGAACACTACCCTGAATACTGACAAGAGGCCTCTGAACACTCCAAAGGCAGGAAACTCTGGTAATCAGTCCAGAGCCTCTGGACAACCATGGCAAACTCCTGACCTTGCCTTGAAGCTCGGTAAGGACAGCGAGTTGATGACTCAGGAACAACAAGGCCATCTTGACAATAACTTGTGTCTGTTCTGTGGAAGAATGTTAAGACCGGGTCTTCGTGTGGGACCTTGGGGGAGCTCGGACCAAGCTCAGCCGAGGAGTACTAGGAAGGGCTTGGCTTCAGCTTATGTGCTGCACCATCCACTGTTACACGTGCCCTTGATTTTGGAGGGAGATCAGGACAAGAGGAGCGGAGGGACTAAGAGACAATGGAGTGAGAAGCTAGTAAGGGTTTGAAGGGTATCTAGTTGGATTTCTGACTGAAAAGCGAAGTATATACAGAGCGAGATTTATATATGGAGGACAGGGGGACTGGGTTGGACAAACTGTCTAAGGGATCATGATGAAGCTCGGGGACGGATGAGAAACGGGGTTCGGGCCTGGACTTGGACTACTTTGGGACGGGCTCGGGGTCAGTGGCCAAACATAGTCACCAGAGATCCGCGAGGAACCAGATCATAACAGTACCCCCTCCTTAAGGCCGAGACCCTCGAGGCCGTAATAGAGTAGTTGAGTTAGCCTCTTATGGCTATTCAACATTGGCTCCGAGGTGAGAGTTAGCCTTTTGGGAGTCAGAGGGGTTCAGACCGAAGTTTTTTGAGTTTGCCTTTTGATGAGTCAGCTCGCGACCGAGGTTAGTTAAAGCTCGGAGAATGGGCTGGTGGACCCAGCGTAGTAGTCATATCCTCCCACCCCAAAATAGAACAATGTTCATCGACTGCATCTCCCCATCCCACCTCCTCATTACTCATCAGGAGCCCATTGCTGTCGACGATGACAAGGACAAAGTACCGGCGACACTGCCGACTCAGGATGCCCTGCCTTTGGCCAAGGCTCTACCTTCAGCTGAGGTTCTCGTCAATGTTTGGGACACCTAGCCATTGACATGCACAAGCCCTGGTTTGAGGGCCTAATAGGACAAAACGTAAGTTTGCTTGCCTCCCAAGTTTGCTAACCTCACTGATCCGTATTGTAGTATACCCGGCTGCAGATGGCTTATCATCCGCACACTGGAGCTGGCTTCCTCGCTTTCTGGAGTGCAAGCCAGGCCGAGGACGCAAGCGCCGACTGGGGTGTCAGGCGCTTGGCGGAGCAGGGTTGTGCCACTTGTAAAAAGCGGGGCGATTCGTGTCTCCGGTTCGTCGTCTCCAACTACGGGGACATTGACCTGGGGGCCTGCGTCTGGTGTAAGATGCGGTCCGTTGCGTGTTCCATCGTGCAGCGTCATTGTCGGAACAAGGTCGGGGGCAAGGGGAAAGAGAAGGCCCATAGCTCAGGCAAGGAGGGGGCCGAGGTCTCAGGTAAGGAGAAGCGGAAGCGGGCCAAGCAGGCGAGCAAGTCTAGCGAGGCAGAGGACGAGGTTGAGGTTCGGCCGAGGAAGAAGGCGAAGTCGAAGAGGGTTGTTGCGGACAGCGAGGAGGACTGGGTGACGGGTAAGGAGGAGGAGCGGACTCGGAAGTTGGAGGCGCGAGGAGCGTTCTTGGCCGAGGAGACTGAGGTTGGGGAGGCTCAGGCGAAGAAGGTAAGCAGAGCGGAGGAGTTAAGAAAAGGTAAAGCGGATAGAAAGGTCGCAAGGAAGGAAGAGAGGAAGGAACTATTGGAGGTGGTAAGGGGATTGGGATACAAGTTAGATAGGCTGACAGAAGAGGTGCGGGAGAGTAACAGGCTGAGGAGCAAGGCAGATGAGGAGTTCTTGAAGATGAGGAGGGAAATTAACTATCAGAAATTGCTAAGGATGGCGGTTAACTTGGAGGATGATGAGGAGGGGTAGTAAATAGTAAAAAGGACTTGTAATAAAGGGCTTTTCTTGGTTTTTGTAATTTTTTCTGAGACAAGTAAACTACCTTGGGTCATAGAGGTAAGAAGATTATAAGTCGGCCAAAGGTCCAGGCTTAGCTGGGTAGGCCTTATGGAAGTCAAGTACCAGTTCTGCTGCGTGGTCAAGCTCAGAAGCGAGGATCCATGAGGTTTCTTCATCAGTACCTTCGTAACCAGTCCAGCGTACCAGGTATAGCAACTTGCAGATTTTCCTGTGGTTATCGATTTTCGAGTCGAGGATCTTGGAAACCTTGAACTCAGGTTCGCCATCGATAATTACCAGAGGAGGTGCGGGTTAGACTCGGTTCAGGATGGTGTTGGGTGAGGCTAGCTCAAGCATGCATACATGGAATACGGGGTGAACAGCTCGCATGTGGTCTGGGAGTCGCAAAGTAAACGAGTAAGTACCAGCTCGGGCAATAATTTCAAAAGGACCCAAGAATTTCTCGGCGAGTTTTTTAGTCGGCCGAGTAGTCTTGAAGTATCGTGCTTTGACAAACGTGAAGGATCCCATTGGAAACTCAGGAGTGGATAGTTGCTTAATGTCAGCCGAGGCTTGGTAAGCTCATTGAGCCTTGGTTATGATGTGGCGAAGTTCTGATGTAGCTCGTCAAGGTCGATCACAAAGTCTCGGGCTTGGGCCGAGGCGAGGTCGCGCTTGGGGTGGACTGTGAGGTTTGGGTGGTAACCCTTGTTAGCAAAGAAGGGTGATATACCAGTGGTCACACTAGGAGCGTTGTTGTAAGTGAATTTGGCAAGGGGTAAGAGGGAGGCCCAGTTGTCCTATTGGTAGTTGCAATAGACTTGGAGGTACTGTTCTAGTGTCTGATTAGCATGCTTGGTCTGTCCGTCACCCTCGGGATGGTAACCCAAGGTGAAATGCAACTTTATATCTAGGGCCTTGCCTAAGGATCGCCAGAAATGCAAGATGAACTCGGAACCCCTGTCCGAGGTTACGTGCTTGGGGACTCTGTGCTTGGAGAAGACATGGAGGATGAAGAGTTGGGCGAGCTCTTGTGAGGTTATGGTGTCGGTTGTGGGGATGAATATAACCTGCTTAGTGAAACAATCAACAATCACTAGGATAGCAGTGAAGCTGGATGAAGCGGGGAGCTGCTCAATGAAGTCCATGGAAATGGAATTCCAAGGTTTCTCAGGCACAGGTAATTGTTTGAGTATGCCATAAGGCTTGTGACGCTGAGGCTTGCTGTGCATACAAGTAGTGCACGTCTTGCAATATTCCTTGACGAAGGATCTGATCCCTGGCCAAGCATAGTCTTGCTGGATCAATTCCAAGGTCTTGTTGACCCCGAAGTGACCCGAGAGTGGGTGGTTGTGCTTGTATTGCAGGATGCGAAGTTGCAAGTCTAAAGCCTCAGGAATGTAAGTTTGGTTGTCAAGTGAAAGCAAACCCTCAGGGTTGGTAGTCCATCTCGGGTCTGAAGTTGAACCGAGGTGTAGTTTGGCTACTTCATCTGAAGTGAGGGTTGCGAGGATGTCGGTTCGGATCTTCTCAGTGTCGAGTAAGGTGGCTGCTCGCAAAATTGTGGGGGCTAGATTAGTAGCTTGAAGGGATGAAGCCAGCTGGTGTTGAGTAAACACTGGCCGTAAATTTTGAGGGTTAATGGTAGTGTAGTCGCTATTCCCCTCTTTAAGGTAGACATCCCAATGTCTAGTGAGCGAGTCAGGCTTGGTACCGAGACGACCAGGTCGAAAACGGATAGCAAGGTTGAACTGAGTAAGGTATTTGGACCAGCGAGCTTGTCGGTGTGTCAACAACTTTGTAGTCGAAAAGTATTTGAGGTTCTTGTGGTGGTAAATAATGTCAACAGGGTCAGCCGAGCCTTCCAAGTAGTGTCGCCACCGCTGGAAAGCTTCGAAGATGGCCATGAGTTCCTTATTGTGAACGTCGTAGTTAAGCTTGGTCAAAGTGAAAGTTCAGGAATGGAAGGTGATTGGGTGAACCTCACCTTCCAAGGTTCGCAGCGAGCGCGTAGTCTGAGGCATCCGTCTCCACTATCAAGGGTTGATCAGGAATCCAATGAGTCAAGATAGGAGCAGTGGTGAAAGCCTTTTTTAACATCTCAAAGGAACATCAGCAGTCCTCGCCGAAGTTCCAAGGGGTACCCTTGCGAGTAAGTCTTGTGAGGGGTACGGTAATGGTGGCATAGTTGTGGATGAAATGTCGGTAGAAGTTGGCAAAGCCGAGGAAGGACTGGATGTTGTGGACCTTCTGAGGCTCGGGCTAATCTTGAATAACTTTAACCTTTGCTTCATCTATAGTGAGGCCCTCGGGCGAGAGGATGTAGCTGAGGAATTCCACCATAGTTTGGTGGAACTCGCACTTGTCTTCTCGGGCGTATAGGCCATGTTTCCGAAGTCACCAAAGTACTTCTTTGACATGAAGCTCGTGCAAAGGTGAGTCGTTAGAGTAAATGAGTATGTCATCTAAGTAAATAACCACGCATACATTGAGCATGTCGGCGAAAACATCGTTCATGAACCTCTGAAAGGCAGCGGGTCCATTAGTGAGGCCGAAAGGCATAACTAACCATTCAAAGGACCCATAACGAGTCCTGAAGGCCGTTTTCCATTTGTCTCCTTCTGCAACTCGGATGAGGTGATACACATGCCTGAGGTCAATTTTGGTGTATATGTGAGCTTGCTTCGGAGCATCTAGTAAATCAGCGATGAGTGGTAATGGATAGCGATCTTTCTTAGAGATCTTGTTAAGACCTCGGAAGTCAATGCATAACCGTAATGACCCATCCTTTTTCTTAATGAACAATACGGGAGCTCCATGCGGGGATCGAGTAGGTTGGATGAACCCCATGTTCAAATGCTCGTCAATAAACTCGCGGAGTGCCTTAAGCTCGGAAGCTGAAAGCGAGTAAATAGGGCCGATCATAGGAGCAGTCCCTTCTTCAAGATTAATTTTGAGATCGTAGGGATGGTGTGGTGCTAGTGTATCAGCTCGGGCTTTGCTGAACACATCTGCAAACTCGTGGTAAGCTTTGGGAACATATTGTCATATACCTTCCAATAGCTTGGGATTGTCCTGGGCTGAGGTTGAAGCTTGGGCGAGAAGTTTGGGTGACGTGAGGTCGAGCTGGAACATCGTGGATCCTTCTAGCCAGCTGGCGTGTAAGAATGTGGGAGCATTGACTAGGGAAACCAGGGGTGCTGCCAGCTTCGGAGGTAGCTGAGGAGGATCGGAGGTTGGAGGCGAGGTGGTCATCCGAAGGGTAGTGGAGCGAGCCGAAGTTGCCGAAGTTGCAGGGACCAAAGTTGGTTTGGAGGTCTTGAAAGTAATACTGCCCAATGCCCAGTCAATCAACGGATTGTAGCGGGCGAGCCAGTTGTGGCCAAGTACCACCGAGCAACTTGAGTCTAGCGAGGTTACATAGAGAGTAACCAAGTGTCCTTCACCAGTTGTAAAACATATAGGGAGATCTAAAGCTCAGGTGATAGTAGTGTTAGTGCTACCATCAAATAGTTTTAACGGACATGGGGTAACAGGATAAGTGGTGAAGGCATATTTCTCTACAAACTTGGATTCAATAAAACAATCAGAGGAACTGCAGTCAATTAATGCTATGAAAAAGACTGTGGGGATTAGGGGCGAAGTCAAATCTACATAAAGAGAGTCTTTGGATAAGGAATCAGAAATGGCACTGAGTCTAAATACACGGCCAAGGTCACCACAATCCTCGGGTTGTGTGGGTCCGAGGTTGCTGATTATTTTTTTGGCTCCGAGGTTGAAGCCAAATCAGTCTTTGTATCCAAAGTTTTGTTGGACCTGCCTTTAGTGCCAGACAAACCGTTACCATCATTAGGTCTCTTGTTTGCCTTCGGGCAGTCCTTGACCATATGGCCTTTGATGTCACAAAGCAAGCAAAGTCCGACGTTGTCATTCATTGGGGAGAAGTTTGCCATCCTTACCGAGTTTGTTGGTAAGGTCAGGCGTGGATCGTGCATTGGCCGTATTATTACCGTTGTTAGCTAAACCTTTACCCAAGTTAGTCTTGTTACGATTCTTTGGGTTAGTAGAACCGCTAGACTGATTAGAGGTATTGTTCGACTAGTTGGAAGGTCAGTTAGTGTTTTGACTACTGCAGGTAGCAATAGTGTCATATTCCTTCCTTTCCCAGTAACGGCTGTCGCACTCAAGGGCAAAGCCTCGAAGCTTGGCCAAGCTCGTGAATCTCAGAAAGTGGAGTAAGTCATCCTTGATTCGTTTGGTGAGGCCCTTGTAAGCGAAGTGTCGGAGCGCCGCGTCATTCCATTGAGTTCGGGTCGAAGCTCAGGCGAACTCAATGAAATAACGTGTGACTTTGTGATGCTCCTTCATGATGATTTTTTTGAGGTTGATCTCAGCTTGAGCAGCAGTATTGAACGGACCAAAGTTGAGCTCGAGTTTGTCCTTGAAGCTGTCCCAATCCCATAGCCAGATAGGCTCGGGAACGAGTTCGCCGAGGATCGTGGGTTTGAAATATTGTAAAGCTGAGCCAGTAAGATAAGAGATGGCATACTGGATTTTAGAGGCTCCCATCTGAAAGGCATTTGGGCGATCTCTAAAATTGAGCAGGCATTGCAAGAAGAAGGTGCAAAGCTTAGCCTGGTCAGTGCCATCATAAGTATCGGGCTCCTTGACTTTAGCTCGGGTTTTCGTAGGGTGAGGTTTAGTGAGGTTGGTGAGAAGTTGACACATGAGTTCGCTACCATCATTGTTGGGGTTGGCTGGTTCCCCCGAGGGTGGTCCATTGCCATCGGGGTCCTTGGGATCCTCAGGATTGCCGGGGCTTGCTTTGGGAACCTTGGCCAAAGAACCCTCGCCTAGGGGATCATGGTCTGAAAGGTCCTCTTCCCTACCTTTGCCTTTATCGGCTGGGGCATCGGCAGGTTTGATGGATGTGGAAGGGAAGTTTGGAGGGCTTTCGGGATGCTTGGAAAGATGGTGTCGTTCCTAGATGCATTGAAGCATAGTACTTCTAGCACAGGTGGTAGACATAGTTGTTAGTGTAATGTGGAAGTGGGAGTCAGAAATACTGTTAAGACCGGGTCTTCGTGTGGGACCTCGGGGGAGCTCAGACCAAGCTCGGCTGAGGAGTACTAGGAAGGGCTTGGCTTCAGCTTATGTACTGCGCCATCCACTATTACACGTGCCCTTGATTTCGGAGGGAGATCAGGACAAGAGGAGCAGAGGGACTAAGAGACAATGGAGCAAGAAGCTAGTAAGGGTTTGAAGGGTATCTAGTTGGATTTCTGACTGAAAGTGAAGTATATACAGAGTGAGACTTATATACAGAGGACAGGGGGACTGGGTCAGACAAACTGTCTAAGGGATCATGATGAAGCTCGGGGACGGAGGAGAAATGGGGTTCTGGCCCGGACTTGGACTACTTCGGGACAGGCTCGGGTAACGTCAGGCTCGGGGTTAGTGGCCAAACATAGTCACCGGAGATCCGCAAGGAACTGGATCATAACAAAGAACTGGACATATGGCCAAGGAATGCTCTTGAGCATCTGCTGCTACCACAAAGGCATGCACTGCCTCAACTGCCAAGGCCACTAAGAAGACAACCTCTGACACTAAGTCTGTGCTGGAGTCAAAAAATTCTTGAGCAGCCCTCCAAACCTCACACCGAAGGACTGCATTGTAACTCCTGGTGTGACCCCAATAGTCTGACTCAATGCATCCACTCTTTTTAGTCTGAACTCCCTGACACTTCACCTAACCTCTGACCTCATTCTGAACACTCAGTTTTTGACCCTTGTCGACTCTGGCTCGACACAAAGTTTCCTCAAATCTGCCTTCGTCTCGGAACACAAACTCCAAGCATATGACATTACTCCAATTCCACTCCAACTCTTTGATGGTATGACCAACAACATCATTCATCAAGCTGTCAACCTTCCGATCTATTTTCCTTCCAGGGAACAACATTCTGTGACATTCTACATCACTTTGTTGGATTCCAGCTGTTCCACAGTACTAGGACACAACTGGCTCACCCACTTCAATCCGTTGATTGACTAGGCTTTGGGCAGTATCTTGTTCTGTGCTCCATTACAGGCTGAATCTTTGGTACCTACAGAGACAGCAGCTTTGGCTCTGATCTCATCTGAAACTCCAACCCTGCTTATTGCTCTGAAGATTGCTGTGATTAATGCAGCAGCATTTGCCCACATATCCAGAATGGAAGACATGCAAACATTTCCAGCTCCTTGTCTCTAGACTGGACAAGCTTGACTTGGACAAAACTCCAGTCAATATGAGCAGTGTCCTGGATGAGTTCAGGTTGAAGCTCTGGAAAACTTGATGAAATAATGTGTGACTTTGTGATGCTCCTTCATGACAACCCATAAGTTGAAGCCAAGTCCCTACCCCCCTCATATTTCTTTGAAGTCCAATCTCCAAGCATCCAGCCTGAGCTTTGACCTTGGACTGGGACAACCCTGAACTGTCAGAAGGTATAAAAAAATACATTCCCAAAGCTTACCATGAGTTTGCAGATGTATTTAGCAAAGCACAAGCTGATACACTAGCACCACACTATCCTTGAAGAAGGGACTGCTCCTCTGATCAGCCCTATTTACTCACTTTCAGCTTCCAAGCTTAAAGCACTCCATGAGTGTATTGATGAACATTTGAACATGGGGTTCATCTGACCTACTTGGTCCCCACATGGAACTCCCATGTTGTTTATCAAGAAAAAGGATGGGTCATTATGACTATGCATTGACTTCCAAGGTCTTAACAAGATCTCTAAGAAAGATCGCTATCTATTACCACTCATCGCTAACTTACTAGATGCTCCAAAGCAAGCTTACATATACACCAAAATCAACCTCAGGCATCCATATCACCTCAACTGAGTTGCAGAAGGAGACAATGGAAAATGGCCTTCAGGACTCATTATGAGTCCTTTGAATGGTTAGTTATGCTTTTCAGCCTCACTAATGGACCTGCTGCCTTTCAGACATTCATGAATGACATCTTTGCCAACATGCTCAATGTATGCGTGGTGATTTACTTGGATAACATACTCATCTACTCCAATGACTCATCCTCACACAAGCTTCATGTCAAGGAAGTACTTCAGTGACTTTGGAAACATCGCCTATTCACCTGAGAGGACAAGTGTGAGTTTCACCAAACTAGGGTCAAATTCCTTGGCTACATCCTCTTGCCCAAGGGTCTCACTATGGATAAAACCAAGGTTAAAGTTATCCAAGCTTGGCCAGAACCTCAGAAGGTCCACAACATCCAGTCCTTCCTCAACTTCACCAACTTTTACCAATGTTTCATTTACAACTACTCCACCATTACCCTACCCTCACAAGGCTTACTCGCAAGGGTAGCCTTTTGAACTTCAGCGGGGACTACTGACATTCCTTTGAGACACTAAAAAGGGGCTTTCACTACTGTTCCTATATTGACTCATTGGATCCCTGCTCAACCCTTGATAGTAGAGACAGATGCCTCTGATTATGCTCTCACAGAAATACTCTTGCTCTGAACCTAGGAAGATGAGGTTCACCCAATTGCCTTCCATTCCTGAACTTTCACTTTGACCGAGCTCAACTACAATGTTCATGATAAGGAACTCATAGCCATATTTGAAGCTTTCCAGTGGTGGCAACACTACTTGAAAGGCTTAGCTGACCCCGTCTGTCAGATCCTTGAGATCTACCACCAAGGCTCCAAACCTTCAGACCTCCAAACTCTGAAGTAACTATTATATTCTGTTTTAGTTCTTGTTGTATGCCTTTTAAAGTATAATCCCCATTTATGACCCAAAGTAGAATACTTGTACCTTGCTCAATCTGAACCTCCAGCCCAATTCCAAACCCCACTTGTTATATGACTCTTATATCTTTCTTGTTACACATTCTTAGGATACAATTAGGATACAAGGTATCAATAGTCCTCCAATCTTGTATCAGTTCTCTAGTTTGAATATTGACTTAATTCCCCGTTACCAACCTCCAGTCCTTCTCACATCACTATCTCCATAGTTAGATACTATTAGTGATAGCTCCAAGTTTGAACCTCTGGATAACCTCCAATACTCCAACCTCTGAAATTAGGGTTTTTTCCAGGTCAATCTCGGCTTGAGCAGCATTATTGAATGGACCGAAGTTGAGTTTGAGTTCACTCTTGAAGCCATCCCAATCTTGGAGCCATATAGGCTCAGGAACAAGCTCGCCAAGGATTGCAGGTTCAAAGTATTGTAAAGCTGAGCCAGTAAGATAAGAGATGGTGTACTGAATCTTAGAGGCTCCCGTCGGGAAGGCATTTGGGCGATCTCTAAAATTAAGCAGGCATTGCAAGAAAAAAGTGCGAAGCTTAGCCTGGTCGGTGCCATAATAAGTATCAGGCTCTTTGACTTTAGCTCGGGTTTCCATAGGACGAGGTTTAGCATACAGTTAATAGGAAGATTCAAGGAGTTGGTAGTGCCTATATTGATGCCACCAGCATTTATGTGCCATGCCTCTCAACAACTATGGGTCACAGGGATTTCAGAACAGAGTAGTAATATAAGTAAAGCAAGCAAAGTCCTCGGTCAATCCGACATTGTCATTCATTGGGGAGGAGTTTGCCGTCCTTACCAAGCTTTTTGGTAAGGTTGGGCATGGTTTGTGCATTGGCCATGTTGTTATTGTTGTTCATCGAATCTTTACCCAAGTTGGTCTTGTTACAATTCTTTGGTTTAGTAGAACTGCTAGACTGATTGGAGTTATTGTTCGACTGGTTGGAAGGTCAGTTAGTGTTTTGACTACTGCGGGCAGCAATAGTATCGTATTCCTTCATTTCCCAGTAATGGCTGTTGCACTTGAGGGCAAAGCCTCAAAGTTTGGCCAAGCTTGTGAATCTCAGAAAGTGGAGTAAGTCATTCTTGATTTGTTTGGCAAGGCCCTTGTAAGCAAAGTGTCAGAGTGCCATGTCATTCTGCCCAATGAGCCCCTCTTGTCAGGCTCATTATTATCATGCCCAGTGCTATTGGGGTGTGTGTTTTGTGATGGTGGCATTTGCTGCCCTTTGTGTGTCATGCATTGGTATAAAGGCTGATGGCTCTCCTGCCTCCACTGGCTGCAGTGTCCTGTTGGCTGGAGCTGGCTTTGTAGAGCTTCTATGGCCCTACAGAGGTCATTCATCTTGTTATGAATGCACTCATTAGCTTCCTGTGCCATTGCAGCCAGAGTGATTGCCTGCACACTCACATTTGTGCTGTGCCTGATGTGTCTCTCAGTGCTGGCTATCTTCTTGAGTAGTCCTGAGATGGCTTCATATCCTTCTTCATCTGCTTGGCTCACACTTACTTGTTGGTGATTGTTACTGTCAGTGCATTGTCCTTGACAACACTCTGTGTGTCTGCTAGCACTGCTTGACCCTCTGATCTGTGCATATGTAGTAGTACTCATGTATATGGGTACTTTGCATCCTTTACCTTTTTCAAGGGGACGTGGGCTGTCAGGCAGTGTGTGTGACATGGGGCCATGGTGTGATTCATTATCACACCCACTCTGGGATCTACATTCTTCTAGATCTATTCTGCTGCCCATAGCAGGCAGGCTTTTGGCAAGGTTGTGATCTATAACCTTGCCATCTTCCAGCTCACTGTGAGCTGAGCTAATGGTCACACCAGCTCACTGTGAGCTGAGCTAACAGTCACACTAGTCAGGTGTGAGCCCGACTATTTCCTGTCATGTTGTGCAAGTTCTTAACTTGTGCTGACCTGTGTCATGTGTTGTGATAAAATATTGTGAAGTCATCCTTTTTTCTTTTTTCCTTTTTCCTTTTCTCTCAGCCATGAAAAGCTGGGAGTAATATTTTGATAGAAATCTGTTTATTATATTCAAAGAAAAAACTATGAGACAACATCCCCTGTTGTCTCAACCCACATGCATGAGTTGTAGATGCACTATGATGTCACGAGTACGAATGAGGCAGGTAATGCATGTGATTACCCCACACACACGTCACCGATAATCAATCAACCTGGTTATAACTAATTATTTTCCAGATTTTATTTTACTATCCAAAAAAATCCAAGTACTATTTGCTCCACAGATAGTAGTAATTTTTCATCTTCTTAGTTACTGATGTCCCAAGACTCCATCCCTATTGTTAGCATTCCCAAACCACCCATGAATCTTTTCATATAAGTACCATTATATTCTTGTATGATACACTTCAGCCAGAATCATATCTCTCTTGATATACATAAAAAGCTCAGGGCATTCAGACTTGCCTTTTGAAATTCCTTACCATTTTCTCTAACAACTGTTATGATCTACAGCTATATTAGATTATCTACTTACTCCTCTGATTCATCATCATATCTCAAATTTCTCCTTGTTCAACTAACAATCCATCTTGATGCTGAAAAACCCCTGAGCCAAGTTATCGGAACATCATCAAATATTGTCACCAAACCCTGCATTACATCATCCTCAGTTAATCAATGCATGTGCTACACCTAGTACTGCATTTACAAAAGGAAATAAAAGCATTCATGAGCACTTTCCTTTTATCAAAAAAATAAAAGTATATAAATTTTTTTCTCATGGTTTCATAGCAGCACAATTTTGGTGTTATATGATATAGGTAGCGTGTAGCTATAGAGATCACTGTGATGTTTTGGCAAGCTTTGTAGTTCACTGCTCCCAAATGATTATTTGTGTTGCAAATAATCAATAGAACTTCAAAAAGGTGTAAGATTCTTACATTTATCATGATACTCAACTGAAGTCAACCAATATGTGGGATTGCAGTAATTATGTAGTGATAGTGTGCATAAAGAATTGTGGGGACTACATTGTAGTTCCCATGGTTTAACTATACAGTGGGTCCATATGTAGCTGGACCCACTGGTCTATATAATGAGATAATAAGAATATATATACTATAATATGTGCTGCTCTACATGGCCTTAAGGGCCATGGGTATAAGTATATGTACATAACTTACAATTTTAGAAGTGTTAAGATTGGAATTTAGGGTAAAGATAGAACATCAGTGTAATTTCAATATGGGCCTACAGTTGTAGCAAATAACCCAAGAGTAGTACATGAATAATCACACATGTCCTCAAGGAAAGGTCACCCCAGCTCAGGTGTTCCTTTTGCTGATCCAAACACTTCTGTGAAGTGCTGTGAATAGCAGCCTTGGTGACACCCCTAAAGGGACATAGCAAATAAAATCAAGGGTTCAAGCTCACCGTTAGGCACAACTACCGATGAGGGAGTAGGTTGTTACACTAAGGTTTTTCCTACTAGTGAGGAGTCAAATAATGAGGTAGACATATGATAATTGAACTAGGGAATTTTACATGTGGGATCAAAGTACTTATAGTAAAGAGTGAATGCAAGGGGGGATGGATTGAGAGGGGTGAGAACACCATGGAGTTAGGGTATAAATTATGACATGGAGTCAGGGTCAAACCCCCTTCATGGGGCATGGCAACAGATGGGGTCTGAGAGTGAAACCTGTTGGTTACACTGGGCTTCTGCTCATCCTTGGTGACCCTGCATGCTGCAAGGGGACTGCAAATGATGTGAAACAAGGGTGAAGAATTGTGGTACAATGGCAAAGATCATGTTCGGTGACACATGAATAGGAGTGAGATTGACTACGGAGGCCTTGCCGATATTGGCGTGATGGAATAACACTAGGGAGGTTGATGGAATTCACTGAACTTGGGATGTGGAAAATAGCAGTCATGACAGTACCTCCCCCCTAGCTTCGGAGTCCAACGATGATAGATATTATTCGGCCGGCTGGGTGTGGATCTGAGATCAGTTGGTCTTGCCATTTATTCCAGTGGATGGTCCGTGCATGCCTGGGTGCCTTGGTCCAGTGAGTATAAGTTTTAGGCAGGATACCATGTTTTCCCTTATACCCTTGATATGTCCGCTAGCATCCCCAACATCAACTCCCTCATTGAAAAAGCCTCCTCGTTGGTGAAGTCCCACCCAGAACTGATGGAAATGCTCTTGGAGGAGGTGGAGATGTGAAGCTCAGAGGTGCGGGAGTTTATAGTGAGTGGTAACCCATGTGATGCAAGTTTTTGCTAACTCCATCTTCGTGTTCCTTGCTGCAATCCAGAATGAGAAGTGGTTGAACACTGACTTCTCTCATCCACCTGGCCTTACTGAATTAGAGGGGGAGGTCATGATTGTGAGTGTGTGGGTGGAGGTGAGGAAGGTGTTGGGTGAGGGTGGTCTGTTTCTAGCTACCCCAGTAGATAGTGGTGAGCAGGGCATGATGGAGGGCGGTCAGCACAAGGTGGGTACAAGTGACGGTAAGGCCTCTCTCTGAAGACCCAGTGAATGGCCTGAAGATCGTCCTTGGGAGCCCAGCATTGTGTGACAGTCAAAGACAAGGCTCTCCATGCCCACATCACCATCAAAAAGTCCCCAATTACAACTGACTCCAGCTTGGGACTCTGCCCCCCTGATTGACTTGTCTCAGGAGGCAGGTCCTGTGCCTCCCAAAGAACCATCAGACAATGGGGGGAGCAACCAAAAAAATGCCAGTGAACATGCCAGGTCCATGCTCAGGTCCATGACGATGACAAGTGCCTTATCACCATCCCCAAAAGTCACAGTTACCCAGTGGGTGCGAGTAGGCTGGGGAACAAGATTCTCTGCAAGGTGAGTTGTGACCATTTTCAGAGTTCCACATTCACTGACTACTGAAACCCAGGGTCAATTACTGGACAGTCACCCACGCTGTTTCCTGTACGACAAGTACAGGAAGGAGTGCAACAGGCTCCCTGACCTAACATGCATGCAGTGTCTGCGTGACAAAGTTGGGTGCATAACTGTCAGGGGTAAGCATCAAGTGGGGTTTGGAATTGGATTGGAGGTTTGGATCAAACAGAGTACAGGTAATCTACTTTGGGCTGTGAATAGTGATAATACTTTAAAAGGCATATAACAAGAACTAGATCAGAATACAAGAGTTTGGAACTCCAGAGGTCCAGAGCTTCAGTGTTAGATCTCAGGGATCTAACAAAAATGGGCCATCCCCTGACAGTGATGGATCACCCACATGATTACCCCACACATGCATTGTTAGTATCCAATTAATACACTTACATATTGTGTAAGTGGCTGGTCATAGGAAGGGTAAAAATAGAATAGAAAAACATTACAGTATGGAGCCTGTAGGATCCAAGCTTGACATGGCATTAAAGGTGCACATCAAATCTAATTACTGTTACAAATATGTAAACCAGAGAGACAGAAGATGGAAGGTGGATCAGAAGGGACTTCAGCTTCAGCTTATATGCTGTGCATCTCAAACAATCACAGGGTCCCAAGACTTTGAGATAGGGTGACAAGGTAAGGAGGATATTCATAAAGTCTATGTACTACAAGATAAGAACATATGTAGTATATAGTACAAAACTACTAGTTCTAATATATGTGAATATTGTAATGTTATACCTTTGAAACAACACCAAAGAATGTAAAACTTCTGTATGAGTACATTCATCTTGGATGAAAAGATATCTCAAATAATCATATGAGGGGTTGGAGATAGATAGATAGCTGGGACATACAGAAGTGGTATATGGTACAAAGAATAAACATATTGACAAGATGATATGTATAATAGATTCTAGTATGAATTGTATGACAAGATTAGTATAAGATATAATAAAAGACATTAGACAATCAAAAAGATGGGAGTGTATATAGTGGAGCTGCTGATTGGATTTGAGTTTTTAGGGTTAGGGTTAGGAATATCCTATAAATTCCAATATATCCTTCATATCCCTCTTCTAATATCTCTTTCTTCTTATTTAATAATATGGAAGTATACCAAAAATATATATATTATCTAAAAAAGTTCAACCATCCTCCTAAGGTAGCACAGTTCCATGGTACATGTGGAGGTGTGGAAGTAATGACAGAAGTGTACTAAGAACACTATGGAAGGTTAACACAAAATATAGTTGATATTTGAACTGAGGTAATTAGTATGAATACAGGGCTTATATACTAGGGCATACAGGTAAGTTGATAGGAGTCATGAGTTCCAAGTTGGAGCAGAAGAGGTACACAAGCAGATCAAGAATGGAGTCAGGGATCATGGCCCAAGGGGGCATGTAAGCATGATATCTAAAAAGAAGTACCCATCATCCATTGGTAAAGGGACACAGACATTCCACAAGGAACAAGATACTCTTGTGGACAGAGGGGCTGTGGGGATTGGAGAGCTGAGTAAAGGTATAATTGTAACAGGTGCAATAGTGCAGAAGGCAGAACCAGAAGTACAGAATGCATGGATGTAACAATCACTTACAGAAGACCCAGTGTGGATGGCCCTCTGATATATTTATATCATGGCATTCAGATATTTTCACCCTTATATTTGTCCCTGTTACTTGATTTATTGATTACATGTTGCATTCAGCTTTATATTCCAATTCCAATCCTCTAATTATTATTACAAGTTTTCCTGTGTTCCTTTCATAATGTCTGGTACTATATGCTCTATAAATAGTTGCACACATCTATCACCCTAGTTACCTGTTTTCTTACCTCTGCTTTTCCAGATCTCTTTCCCAGAATATTTCACAATGTTTTCATATAAGTAGTAGAGAATTCCTGTATGATAAAGCTTAGCTATAATTTATTTTCTACACTCACACACATTACATCCCTACAGCATTCAGACTTGCTGCTGGCTTTTGATTATCACTCCAGACATTCTCAAATGATAGTACTTAGATCATGTTAGATATCTAACCCATACTTTCCAATCTAGACTCATATCTCAAAATACTTTTACCACATGAAACTTTTGATACTCCAATGTGACACCCCTGAGCCAAGCTATCAGTTCATCATCAGTGTTGTCACTACCCCACATCATGTAGCCATTGCTTGACAGTACACACATTGTATCAAGCACTGTGTACAAATACAAAAAAAAAATAGAAAAAAATCATTGAGCTTTCTTTTTAATAAAAGCTAGTCCTTTAATCATAAAACATCACAGAATGACATGCAAAGCTCAAGTCCACAAGGTGAGATGTGGTTACAAGCATTAGGATGTGTAGTGGAATGGATTGGTGCACTGTTATCTGGTAAAAGAAGTAGCTCTAGGTGTTAAGTTCACGGACGTTACCCGGAACTTTGGAGGTCGGAGACTCGGAGGTTGGACTTCGAAGGTATGCGAGGGGGGTAGGGACTTGGCTTCAACTTATGGGTTGCGCCACCCACTATCGTTTGATCCCTAATTATCGGAGGTTCGGAGGTTCGGAGTTTGACTAGAGGCTCGAACTCGGAGGTATCAAATAATAGTATCTAACTATAGAGAGGAATGCGAGAAGACTGGAGGTGGTAACGAGGAATTAAGTCGATATTCAAACTAAAGAACTGGGTACAAGTTTGGAGGACTATTAATACCTCGTAAGCTAATTGTATCCTAAGAACGTATAACAAGAAAGATATAAGAGGCGTATAACAAGCGGAGTTCAGAATAGGGTTGGAGGTTCAGATCGAGGGAGGCACAAGTATTCTACTTTGGGTCATGAATGAGGATTATACTTTTAAGAGGTGAACAACAAGAACTAAAACGGAACATAATAACTACTTCGGAGTTCGGAGGTCCGAAGGTTCGGAGCTTCGGTGTTAGATCTCAGGGATCTAACACTAGGCATGACTGAAGTTCAGGTAAAAGAAGAGCAGGCAAGGGTTCTTCATAAAACATGCAATCGAGGGAAGAGTCTATCAAGTCATCTTATTCCTCATTTGAAGTGGAAGAAGCAGCATGATGGGATATAGTGAGGTCAAGTTCAAGGTTGGAATCAATGTCAATTCTACATCTTTTAGGGCTAGCATTGTTAGAGTTCAAGCTTGAGTCTGAATCAAAGCCCAAGTCTGAGCTTGATTCTGAGCTTGAGTCCAAGTTTGAATCTGTCAGACATCCAGTGTGAGGGGAACCTATGTGTTGCATGCAAAGTCCCTGCAATGTGCCTGTGCCCTATGTTTCACTTCAATGCAAACATTCCAATGCCATGCCAAATTTGTGTGAAGTGCATGCAAAGTATACATAGTCTTGCCACCAAATACAATGTTGGCAACTGGCCTCTGGTCCCAGAGCTTTGCAGGTACTTTCCATGGCATCTTCCAAACACCTTCTTGCCCCTATCTATATTTTGGCACCCTGTTGTTTATGTCATTTGGACTTTGGAGATGTGGAGTTATGATGCCAAAGTATCTAGTTGTTAGCTAGTGGGCAAAGGGATCTTCAGAGTTTTCTCTTAGGATTCCCCCTTTGCCAGATATGCCCTTGCACTGTATATAGTTGTATATGACTTAGGATTCCCCCTTCACCAGTATACCACTTGAGTGTAGAGTATCTACTTAGGTTGCCCTCACACAAACTGTATAGTCTTGCAAGACAGTTATGTTATGATAAAAATGGAGTAGATATAAATACAGCCTTGTAATATCTCCCACCATTTTTGTCCTCAGCCCCAGAAGGCTGGAGATATGTTTTAGATAATGCTTTATATTTTCATGAGGGATTTTTTGGCTTCAGTACAGCATCCATTGCTGTTCCAAGCAACAAATGCAAGCCATAGACATGCTATGACATCACAATGCCAGACAGGGATAGATCACCCACATGATTACCCCACACATATGTCATTGGTACCTGATCAATACACTTACATATTGTGTAAGCACCTGATTATTAGCAGGGTAAAAATAGAATAGAAAAGCATTAGGGTAAATAGAAGGCTATATTGAGACAATGGTGCCTGTAGGATGCAAGCCCAATTTGACATTAAAGGTACACATCAGATCTAATCATTCACAGAAGACACACAGTACAGATGGCCCTCTGATATATTTATATCATGGCATACAAATATTTTCATGTTTACTTTTCTCCCTATCACTTGGTCTATTGGTTACATGTTTCATTCAGCTTTATTTCCCATTTCCAATCTTTTCATTAGCATTACAAATTTTTCTGTGTTCTTTTCATAATATCTGGCACTATCTGCCCCACAGATACTTACATTCATCTATCTCCTTAGTTGCATATTTCCTGCACTCTGTTTTTCCAGATTCTCTTCTGAAAATAGCTCATAGTATTTTAGTATAAATACTGTAGTAGCGTTGTATGATAATAGCTAGCCAGAATTTATTGTCCATTCTCACTCACATTAAAAACTTACAGCATTAAGACTATTCAGACATACAAGCTGCCCATATGTAATATGGCAAGTCATTGGTTTTGAAAAAGTAATCACTAAGCTTATGGTGCATGTTGAGTAGACCAGTATAGAGTTGATGTGGGGTATTGTTAGGAAGGGCCCATAATGAATCAGAAAGGTCATTCTGAGGCCAGTGATAGTAGCATATACCTGGGAGAGCATGGGCTGATGCATAGTTGGCATTTGAACAGTTGCATGCCAATAACTGTGAAGGCAATCACAGCCAAGGTTGATGGCATCCCAATTATCATCTGAGAGCTCCAGATGATGAAGATCTTTGAGCTTGGTCATGTAGTTATTGATCACATCCTTGTATTGAAGTGCATGACCTGTTTGATCCCAAAATCACATGAAATTGCTAAACTTTGTGTTTTGGTAAATACATATGGAGCATCTGGTGGGTGGAGGACCAGTGAGTGGCAACATGGAGGATCAGCATTTTCTTGACTTCTTTGAGATCTCAATGTGTGTCTGAAAGGTTGACTTTTGCAAACCAAGCTTGGCATCATTGGGGGCTACTGAGCATGGCCTTAACAAACAGAACTCACAGGCATTGTAGGTTTGGAAGCAGTGAGGATACATATGAAACAAAGTCACCTGCCTGACAGCATAAAGAACACCAGTCATCTCAACTGGCCCTGAGGATATGTCAATGTCTTCATGTTCATCAAAGAGATCCACAAGGTCATCATTGTGTTCAGCCTCAAGGGGAGCAGTGATGGTATATTGATAGTTACACATGTCAGATGTTCTCTTGAATGCACCAATGGCTTCAAGCAGCTGAGCTCAAGCATTAGTAGGTTGTAGATTTGATTAACTAGTGAAAATACCTTGAGGGCAGCAAAGTGGATAATGTGTGGCAGGCACTGTATACAGGCCTCAATAGCATCCAAATGTATGCCATCCTCAGCCAGACATGCCATTAGGGATTCCAGGAGCAGGTTCTTATTGTGGCAATGTCAGCTGACACTGCTAGGAGCTAGATGTGAATGTCTAATGGCAGTGAATAATGTCAAGATAGACACCAATCTTTTCTTTCAAACTGGAGCTTTGGAGGACTTCATATACACATCCAGCCATGTTTTCACCTATGTGTGCCTTCAAGCTCATGGAAATCTATAAGTATCTCTTCTACATCTATTTCAGAGCATCCTCAAATATTTAGCAAGGGTTTTCTTATGTAGTGCATGTTGTGATAAAGAAAATATGGAAAAACAAATCATAAATATTTTTTATTGAATTCATCTTAGTCCCAGAAGGATAATGCAATGCTTGGATTAATTACTTGATTCTTATCTAGAGAATAAAAACCCATAGCAGTTTAGATACTGCTGGACCAATTCACCAGCCCTTTAACACCCACTACATCACCGGATTGAGACCAGATCATGGATCAGATCATATATGTGATTACCCTGCATGACCACTAAATTGGCTTGCTTACATAAGTGCCAAACCTCCAGTGGAACAAGCAAAACAAAATATACTGTTACAGCATGGAGATTGCTGCATGGGTCCTTTGGAACCCGTTGAATTTAGAAGGAGTGATGTATCACATACACTCACTCAATTGGATACTTACAAAACAGGTCCAGAAAATAGTAATCTATATTAAAGGTTTTTCACAAGCTTATTGTGTTTTATTTTCTCCTATCCTTTTACCTCTTGATTGTCATGGTAATTCATTAGAAGAACTCTACACCAAACATCCTAGGTAGTATCCCTTTTCATTTGATGTTTAATAGCTTTTGCCATGCATGGACCCATTGTGCTAACTGAACACACACAAGCCTGAGCTACATAATCATTTGTAAAAGTATTGCGAGGTTGAGTGTTGAGTATATTATATGTGATAGGGGAAGGAACCAAAATGTGAATAAAATTGAAGTAGATAACTTGAACTGTTAATCTCAAAGTAGAGAGCTCAAAGTGATGAAATAAACTCAAAGGACTCTAAGATGAAGTCTGATGGACAAAGAATGATTGAAGAAGATCATAATATTGAGACTACCTATTTCAACGTAGTATGCTGTGATAATGAATAGGAGTATAGGAGGAGAAACAAAATAGCATATGATACTTAAGCCCCTGGCTCTGTCTGAATCTAAAATGTAAGCTAGGTCCGCTGTACACATGGATTTAGCAATAGAAGTAGTGATCTGATCAGTGAGGTGAAAGGAAAATGAAGTAGAAATAAAAGACTATGCGATGCCTCACACCTCAACTCATATCCGGCAATAAGTTTGTTGGCTCAGAAATATGCAATATATGTGTCTTGAAATGAAGGATATTGAAGAATAAAAGAATAGTCCATAAAAAATGATAGAACATCTAGATGAAGTGTCTGGATGAATGAAGTGTGATTGAGAATAATGGGAAGTGAAAGAGTTGTAGCTAATTAAAGAGTCTTTGTGATAAAATGAAATAAAGTCAAAAAGCTGTGCTTAAAAGTTCTTTACAGCATTCTTTATAACATCATTAACTATTTTTGAACCCACAATACAGCTGTAGACGGCCGTATTGTATGTCACCGTAAAGCACATGCCGGGAGGTCGAATGGTTACAGCACCGTAGGCCCCACGGCACCCATATGAGCCGTGTCCAATCCCTACGCATCACGTGATCATCGCTTAGACACGCACGCAGAACAGGAACAAAGGAATAAAATATTTGAGCAATCTATTAATTCCTTTTTCAACCTTTTTTTTTTATAAAAATTTATGTTACTGAGCTTACATACTAAGTGGACTCAGGCTTGCATATGCGCATGCAGCGTCTACCACCCTAACTCGGGCCTTCACAGAGGTCTTCTGAAGCCCAAGGCTACTTCTGGCATACTCAAGCTAGCTATCCAACCCGGGATATAATATTACCCTTAAGGTCGATCCATTCTCCCCAAGCGCCGGTTTTCACATCTCTGACCTTATAGTATAGCACGTCACCCTGCCCAACACAGAGCACGCCTAAAACGCCAGGCGAATGGCTGACTGCCGTCGGGGGTTTCGTCATCACACCTTTTAGGTCCTCCCACGCCTTCCAGGATCCATCTTTCAACCTTCTGTGAAATATCGTCTTGGTATCCCCAAACGCGAAGAAGTCAACACATCCGGGGACCAAGGATACGGCATCGAGCCACAGGAATGTTCCTGAGAGTGTCTCGAGGCTCCAGTCCTTTCCGTTTCCTATTCCGATCTGGTCAGCGTATCGCATAGAGAACAACATCTCGTAACACACTGCAAAATACATGGGTAATGTTACCCCTGGTATCGATCCCAAAGACATCCATCGAGCCGACCCTGTCTGAGACAGCTTTTGGCGAGTAAGCCCAATTACCCGGTAACTTTTCTACCGAACTCCAGCCAGAGCTCGACTCCCATCGGTAATGATGGAGACGATTATCCAGTCCAATAGCAAATACGGAAACGTCCTCGGCTCCAGTACTGACGGCCGTAGGCGTGTGGGTGAATTGACCTTCGAGCTTGTCGAATCCGTCCACAGGAGTGTAAACAACCCCGTCCCACACCTTGTGATAGATTGCGCGGTCGCTGCCAATGTGGATGATGTGGATGATGCCATATTCACGTTTGGCGATAGCAGGAGGGCTGGCGAGTTTCCCACCGAGGTTCTTCCATGGGCCTAGGTCACCTATATTTACCAGGTCGAAATTCGACTGATTCAGCGAGCCGTCCTCGTCCACCATGAATACACTAATTTCATTGAGTACGCGCGACAAAGAGACGGGTTCATAGAGCCATTTCCCCCCGTTAACATGGTAATCACTCCAGAACGTTTCAGCATCCAGATTACCCTTGTACTTCCAGACAAGCCTATGGCTACTGTCAAGACCAAAGACATTAAGACGGCCTGGTGCTAGGGAAGACATCAAGACGGAGAAGATTGATGCTGACTGCGAGCTGTCAGCTAGAACGGATAGTGCACACTGAAAAACAGCCAAACTTCACTCACGTATGCGAAGGTAAAATAGCAGAGGGGCTATGAATTCGAGTACAAACAAGGCTACAGCTTTGCTGCTCTGGTTACTCTAATTTATAGGGTTAGCTAGCGAATGTGCGGCAGGGCATTTCGCCCACCCTGTCGACCTGTACGCTCTACGACGTCATCCGTCGCCAAAGTGTATCAATTAAAGTGGAGAGGCGGAACGAACCCTCGAGGTGGCATGTTGGCAGGAGGCGTAGTGTCAGACTCAGGAATGCAAGTGACTGTGAGAGAATTAACCCATAGCATGAAGGTGCGGCTCATATCCAGAGTGGCAAAGCCAACAAAAATCATCCCAAACCGCCACTCAGGCTGCTGTTGCTGCCAATGATCGATAACATGATCGCGTTTCCGCATTTGAGAGGACCAACGAGGCGAAGACTCAGACCAGCCGATCTGTATATTGAATGGAAGCTCTATCGGGTCGCGTCGCACTGCAGGAAGAAAAGGCACTTGGGATCAGTGCGGCGCGTACACAACGCTTAGTTCCAGTGCCTCTGCCGGTGCATGGAGGTCAACTTACAACAGATGAGGTTCTTCTAGCTTCCAGTGCCATGAAGCTTGAGCATCACAACATGCAGGAGTCTGTGAAGAATATAACCAATGCTGCTGCTCTCCTGGTTTACTGGACAGGCAGACCTGGCCAAGGTGAGTATTGTAGATTGCTATTTGATCTAACATTTGCTGAAATTGCATGCAGGTGCTGTGGGACCAGCATAAATTTGAAAAACTACTTCTGAACTGGATTATCATGTGTGATCAGCCATTCAAGGAGGTGGAGTGTCCTGAATTCCATGCATTGCTGGAAATCACCCACCATGGTTCAGAACACTTGAACATCCCCAGCAGAACAACTGTCAAACACTGTATCACACAGATGGGGGCAGAGTCTCAAAATGAGCTAAAAAACCTTCTGAATGTATGTACTTTTTTTTCTGGGAGTCTTCCACTGATGTGTGACCATGTCTACACTGTTAGAAGCTTGATTCAAAGGTCAGCATGTCCTTGGACTGGACATCTTCCAATGGATATGCTTTCCTTACCATGGTGATCTATTTCATAGATGAAAACTTTGCACTTTTATAATAAAATCAATATAAAATAATGTTTTAATAAAATCAAGGTTTGTTATGCCTCATTGACACAGCACCAGATGGGGCATGTGTGTTGATGATGCATGTTATGAATTCAGGAGGTTATGGTAATTATCCTACTATTTCTACTACTTTCTTGTTTTATTATGAATATTTCTATCTTTCATTATCCTTCATCACATTAGCATCACACTTGTGTTATCAGCTCCTAATCTGATGTTCCACAGGGCTCTGCCCCTGTGTTTGCATATGTATAAGCAGCTAGATCAGTAGCTACTTGAATCTCATATGGTTTCAGTGCCCATCCCTCATGTTGTTGAGGCTGGTTATGCACTTGAGTTAATGTGCATTGAGTCTCTCTCCCTTTGAGTCTTCTATTTCCCACTTCGACATTTTATCAATGCAGGGGGTCACATGATGCAGGGTATCAGCACTTGGCCTTGGGGACAAATCAGGAGTTTGGCTTGGTGATGCTGGTAACAAAAATATTCATTGCTCAGGCAATTTTGGGTGGAAAGGTGTTTGGTTTTGAGGGCCTAGAACTGTAATAATAACTAGATGATTTCTATGATGCTTTGGAGCTTCCAGAAACAGTGAGTAGAGGTCAGGAAATATTTTCTTAGTGGTTTTAACAAGTAAATATTTGGATTTGTGCAAGATAAAAGTTCTGGGTAATATTTTGTCACTGATTTCATCTAGGAACTATGGGAGTATTATACTGGAATTATTCTAAAAATATCTTGGAAGCAGAATAAAAAGTAAGGCAGAAATGAGTTGCAGGGATGAATGGATGGAGGCAGGGTGGAGCAAATATTCCCCTGCTCATGTTAATTGCACATGCTTTGATCCTAGCTTCCTAAAGCCTGTCCCTTGAAAAGGCCCCATGCCCATTCTGTATATTATTATCCATGGGCATGGGTCCTTTACAAAGGGCTGAAGAGGGTAATGCTCTGTAGAGTTATTATATGTCTTTGTATAGTAGTAATATTCATGGATAACATAACATAATCTAGCCAGCATCTGTGTCTGAATGATTGCAACCAGTGATCCATGTCACATTTATATAGCTTGTGCATACATGAGTAACTAGTAAGAAAATTGTCATGTACAGTACTGGTGTTCTTGCATCACAGAAATCAACCCTTAGCTAGCAACCTCTGCAGGTCTGCCTGCTGGTGCACCTGTTTGCACCTCATGCTGTGAACACAAAATATAATCTTGAATTTGTGACCTCACAAACAGTGCTGTTCCAGAGATTTCTTCTCACAAAGTCAAGTTAAGGCTGGATAGACCTGTTAAGGTGTGGACTGACAGGTGGTACCAAGATACTTGGCTGAGGGCTGAGCAGGGTTGGGTCAGAGGGACTTGGCTTCAACTTATAGTGTTGCACCTGTGTGGCTGTCTGTCCCTATATTTCAGACAGGAGGACCGAGAGCCTATTCATGGAGGAGGACGTATAATTAAGGGGGGGATACTTTGTTGATATCAGAACTGAACTAACATACATATGAGGGACAGACTTAAATACTAGAGTGTGATATGGGGATTGGGGATCAGGTGACTGAGAGGTCACATGATACAGGCAGGGTGGAGTGTACTAAGAATAAAGAAGAGTAATAACAGATGTATAACAATAGTGTAGGTGTGTCAAGTGTGACCAAAGTACTCCAAGGCTGAGGGCCTGGGATGCATGGTCTGAATTCCTGAGGTATGCTGAGATCTGAGGTGAATGGAGATCTAACAGTACCTCCTGCTTATGGCTGAACCCATGAGGCCATATAGAATTAGGGATCTTGTGTTACATCCATACATTCCACTCTTCCATTCCGCCTTCTGCCCGGTCAAATTCTGTCACCACCTTACCGTTACTCAGCTCTCTGATTCTCCTGGCCCCTCCATTGGCAAGGATACCTTGTTCCTCATGGAATGTCTGCATCCCTTTACCAATGGACGAGGGTTACCTATATTAGATACCAAGTTCCGTCCCCCCTGCCCTATGATCCCCGACTCCACTCATGACCCGTACTGAACACCCCTTCCACTCCAACTCGGATCTCATTACTATCACTTCCTTACCTGTACCCCTCCGTATATAAGCCCTGTATTCACACTAGTAATGATAGTTTGAATATCGATCACATTTCGTGTTAAACATGTCCGTAGTGTTCTAAGTACACTTCCGCCATTACCTCCACTCCTTAGCACTTCCGCGCTTCCGCACTTACTGTGGACTGTGTTCCTTGCTTGACCCCTCTGTTCCGAAGTCTTGGGACCTGTGATTGTTCAAGAGGCACAGCACATAAACTGAAGCCAAAGTCCCTTCCGATCCATCTTCTGTTCATCTCTGCCTTACAGTTTTACATGTCTGTAACATCTTGCCATGTGGTGATCTGGGCATACATGCACACAGGTTGGCTGAACACCTATTATGTAAGGAATTGGTTGGAAAAATATTTAAAAGGAGGGGGTAGGATGGATGATTGAGCCAGAAAATCATCATCATGTCAGCCCCATCCAACAATCACAAGGAAATCCCAGAAGGGATGTCAGTGGAAGAGCTAGCACTCAAGGCAGAGTTCGCAGCATGCCAGGTGGAGATGCAGCAAGCTCGGGCCAAGAGACTTTGGCAGGAACACAAGGCTCAGGAGTGTGTGGCAGCAGAGGCTAGTGTTAGATCCCCATTTCACCTCAGATCTCAGCATACCTCAGGACTTCAGACCATGTACCTTGGGCCTCTGGCCTCGGCATACCTCAGTCACACTTGGTCACACCCCCAGTTATATTATGTTATACTTACTCATTTTATTATTAATACATTCTACCCTGCCTGTATCACGTGACCCCTTGGTCACCCTCTCCCCTCTCCCAGTACCCTCACACTAGTATATAAGTTCACTCTCCACATGTATGCTACACAGTTCTGATATCAACAAAGTATTCCCCCTAAGCCTATGCTCTACTCCGTGAAACGGCCCTCAGGCCCCCAGTCCGAAATACAGGGACAGACAGCCACATGGGCATAACACCAATAAGTTAAAGCCAAGTCCCTCCAACCCAGCCAAGTATCTCAGTACCACCTGTTAGTATGCACCTTAACAGGTAGGGCCAGAGAAGAGGCTGAAGAGAAGGTGGTGCAGGAGGGTGCCTGGTGTAAACACACCTTGGTGGAAGCAGAGAGGTGTCAGGCTGAGGAACTTTGCAAGAAGAATAAGGTGGCAATAATGCAGGGGCTATCGAGCCTGCATACTCCCATGGCTATACCTTCAAAGGAGGGCTGGTGGATTTTGGGGGCAGTCCTAAAAGGACCAAAGGGGAAGCAGCTGGTGAGTAAACTGATTTTTGGCTGATTTCCTGTCTGACTGGGATAAGGAGGTGGCCAAGTGTGATACATGTCAGAAGTGTTGGGAGAACTGCATCTGAGGTGGGGGCAAGGCCTGCCAAAGGTGCAAGGCCTGCAAGGTTTGGTGCTCCTTTGCGGTGGTTCCAAAATGAAGTTGGAGGATCCTAGAGTCTGAGGATGACTTGTCAGAGGCTGAGCCAGCACCAAAAAGGGTGTGGATGCCAGGGGTTTAGCCTAAAGTGGGGATGGTGTCAGTCAAGCCAAGGCAGCTCCTGGTGGATATCCATAAGGATATCCTAACAGTGCTTCTCTGGATGTACCAAGAACAGTTGGAGGAGAAGAAGCAGGTGGGGGAGCAGATGACACTGGCCAAGTCAGCAGTGAAGTCCCAATTTTTTACAGCCAAGGCATTCAGTCATTTGGTGACCTTGCTGGAAAAACTGGTGTCTGGCCAGGCAAGCAGGGGCCTCAGGTGGGGGCCAAGGGGCTGAAAGGACTTGGTGAGTGGTCAAGCACTGGGCCAGGGACATTGGCAGGTGTGGAGGTTTGGGGTTTGGGGTTTGGGGGTTCAGAGGCAGAGGTTGGGGTTTCAGGGACAGGAGTGACAATAGATAAGGAAGGGCAAGAATCAGGAAAGGGGACTGAGAACAGGGTGGAGGATATGGGGAAGGAAGTAGAAACCGAGAAGCAAGAGCCTAAGGGACAAGGAAAGGAAAAAGCAATGGAAGAAAAACAGGTGGAGGAGAAAAAGATCAGGAAAGAGACCAAGGAGGCAGGTAGAGACAAGGAGGGGCAAGATGAAACTTTGAAAGATGCATAATGTAACTAGTAGCTAGAAATCAATTCAGTGAATAACACAATCAAGTGTGACTGAACATCAGTGATTTTTGGGTTTTTGGGTTTTTGGAGTTCAGGTTCAGGGAAGATAGATGTAGGATAGGAATGTGAAGGGGGATAGATTGAAATCCAGTGTTTTGGTGATGTAGGTAATAATTAATTATGAAAATGACCATGATAGTAACATAATACGGAGATAGGGATCAGGTCAATAGGACCAATGTCTGGGTTTGGCAGGGTAAGCACAATGAAAGTCTGTAACAATCTTGGCTGCATGACCTAACTCAGTCACAAGGATCCAAGACATCTCTTTGTCCATGCCTTCATAACCAGCCCAACAGACCAGGTATAGGAGGTTACAGGGTCTTCAACAGTGGTTGATCTTAGAGTCCAATATCTTGGAAATCTTGTACTCAGGCTTGCCATCAATTTCAACTGGTGGGGGTGGCAGCTGAATATGCTCCAGGATGGAGTTTGGGGTAGCAGGTTTGAAAATAGAGACATGGAAGACTGGGTGGTTTGCGCACATGCTGTCTGGGAGCTAAAGAGTGTAAGAGTGCGAACCAGCTTGGGCAATGATTTCAAAGGGGCTGAGGTACTTCTCAGCAAGCTTCTTCAAGGGCCAAGTGGTTCAGAAGAATTGTGCTTTGACAAATGCAGAGGATCCTATAGCAAACTTGGGGGCCGGAGCATGCCAAGCATCAGCCAAGACCTGGTACTGAGACTGAGCAAGTTTTACAATCTCCTCTTTCAGGGCAGTATGAGGCAGGTCAAAGTCAACAGCAAAATCTCAAGCTTGGGAGGATGCGAGGTCCTGTTCAGAGTGAACTGTGAGGTTCAGGTGATAGCCCTTGTTGGCATAGAACAGTGAGATACTTGTAGTAGCACTAGGGGCATTGTTGTAACCAAATTCTGTGAGTGGTAGCAAAATCAGACCAATTGTCTTGCTGATAGTTGCAATATACTTGAATGTACTGTTCCAATGTTTGGTTGACACATTCAGGTTGACCATTGCCTTTGGGGTGATAACCTAAGGTGAAATGTCATGTCAGGGGCTTTACTGAGGGATCAAAAGAAGTGTGATACAAATTTGGATCTGTGATTGGAGGTGACATGCAAAGGTACTCTATGCTTAGAGAAGACATGTAGCATGAATAGCTTTGCAAGGTCAGCTGAAGTGACTGTGTCATAAGTTGGAATGAAGATGCTTTGCTTGGTGAGGTAGCATATAACCACCAAGATGGCAGTGAATTCCAAAGAGGCTGGCAACTGCTTGATGAAATTTATGGATATTGAATTCCAAGGCTGCTTGAGGATCGGGAGCTACTTGAGAAAACCATAAGGCTGGTGATGCTGTGACTTAGATTGCATACAAGTGGTGCACAATTTGCAAAAGTCAATAATAAAGGTCCAAAGTCCTGGCCAAGCATATTCTTGGCAGATCAGGACTAACATCTTGTTTTGACCAAAGTGTCCCAAGAGTACGTGGTCATGTTTGTACTGTAGTACCTGGAGTTGGAGGTAGCTTTGGGAACATAGATTTGGTTGTCAAGGCATAGGAACCCATCATCAGTTTGCATCAATCTTGGGTTGGTGTCATCACTGAGATGCTTTTTGGCCATGGGGTCAGATGTCAGGTTGGCTAATATATTGGAATGAAGCTGTTTGGAGTCCATCAAAGTGCTCACTTGGAGTACAGGTGCAAGTAAGTATGTGGCATGAAGTGATTCAGAGATTTGTTGATTGGTGAATATTGGTTGTAGGATCTGAGGATTGACTTGGACATAGTCATTACCTCCCTCTTTAGGGTAGATGTCCCATTGTCTAGTTAAAGCATCAGGCTTAGTGCTGAGTTTTCCAGGACAGGACCAAATAATGGGGTTGAACTGTGACAGGTATTTGGACCAATGTGCTTGTCTTCATGTTAAAACCTGAAGGGTGGAAAAATACTCCAAATTCTTATGGTCAGTGACAACATCTATTGGGGTTGCTAAACCCTCAAGATAGTGTCTCTAATGTTTGAAAGCCTCAAAATTGCCAGTAGCTCTTTGTCATGGACATCATAATTAAGCTCTGCACCAGAAAATGTCCAAGAGTAGAAAGTGATCAGATGTAATTTGCCTTTGGAGTCAAACATAGAGAGGATAGCACCCAGGGTGCAGTCTGTTTTAAGATAATTTTTATGTATTTCTAATTTTGATAAAAGAAAAAAAGCTCAAGGTAATTTTTATTTCCTTTTGTCATGAATGTAGTGCTAGGTATAACACATGTGTTTGATTGATTGAAGATGACATAATGTGGGGATTGGCAGTGATATTGATGATATACTGATCATTTGGCTCAGGGACTTCAGCACCGAGATGTAGTGTCAGTTGAGCGAGGAGAGTTTTGAGGTGTGATGATGAGTTAGAGAAATAAGCAAGCAATCTAATGCTTGTGAGTTGTAGTGATTGTTAGAAACAATAATGAGGAATTTATAAAGGCAAGTCTGAATGCCTTGATTCTTTTTATGTGTGTGAAGAGAGATATAATTCTGGCTGAACAGTATCACACAAAATATCATGGTACTTATATGAAAAAGTTCAGGGGTGATTTATGGAATGTTAACAATAGCAATGGAGCTTTGGGATATGAGTAACTAAGGGGATAGAGCAGATAGTGCCGTATTTGTTTGGATAGTAAAGAGAAAATCTGGAAAACTAATAAGTCATTAGAGAAAGAAAAAAGTGAATGGGGGGCTGGAAACATAGTGTTAGATAACAAGTAAAAAAAAGATAACTGAAAAAAATCTCTGTTCTCTTGACATAATAATGTCAAAGCCATCCCTTCTATCTCCTATTCTGTGTACAATCCAATATGTCAGATATGTTCAATATGTTGCCTGATTCAAACCTTGTAATTTTTTATCTCCATATGACTGTCATGACTGCTGTTTTCCACATCTCAAGTTCAGCAAATTACATCAATCTCCCCAGCATCCTTCCATCACACTGATATTGGCAAGGCCTCCACAGTCTATCCCACTCCTATTCGCTGGTCACCAAATATGATCTTCACCATTATACCACTATACTTTGCCCTCATTTTGCATCATTCGCATCCCCCTTGCAGCATGCAGGGTCACCAAGTGAGAACAGAAGTCCGGTCTAGCTGATGGGTTTCACTCATAGATTGCATCAGCCACCTTGCTCCATGAAGGTGTAGTTCGACCCTTACTCTGTGTCTTAGTGTTAAGACCGGGTCTTCGTGTGGGACCTTGGGGGAGCTTGGACCGAGCTCGGCCGAGGAGTACTAGGAAGGGCTGGGCTTCAGCTTATGTGCTGTGCCATCCACTATTACACATGCCCTTGATTTCGGAAGGAGATCAGGACAAGAGGAGCAAAGGGACTAAGAGGCAACAGAGCGAGAAGCTAGTAAATGGTTTGAAGGGTATCTAGTTGGATTTCTGACTGAAAAGCAAAGTACATACAGAGCGAGACTTATATACAGAGGACAGAGGGACAGGGTCAGACAAACTATCTAAGGGATCATAATGAAGCTCGGGGACGGATGAGAAACGGGGTTTGGGCTCAGACTTGGACTACTTTGGGACAGGCTTGGGTAAGGTCAGGCTCGGGGTATGGGCTCAGGACGGGGTTAGTGGCCAAATATGGTCACCGGAGATCCGCGAGGAACCGGATCATAACACTTAGCACATGCTACAACTCCACAGTGTTCTAGCCCCTCTCTATCAATCCCCCCCTGCATTTGCTTTTTACTATAAGTACTTCTATTCCACCTGTATAATTCTCTAGTTCAATTATCATATCTACCTTATTATTTTGACCCTTTACTAGTAGAAAAAACCTTAGTAAAACAATCCACTGCCTCATTGGTAGTTGTGTCTATCAGTGAGCTCAAACCTTTGATCTTATTTGCTACACCCCTTTAGGGGCATTGCCAAGACTGCTATTCACAACACTTCACAGGAGTGTTCAGATCAGTGAAAGGAACACCTGAACTGGGGTGACCTTTCCTTGAGGATATGCATGATTCATTGCATACTGCTCTTGGGTTATTTGCTACAACTGTAGGCCCATGTCAGAATTACACTGATGTTATATCTTTACCCCAAAATCCAATCTTGACAATGACCTTCTATTGTCATAACATTTCTCTCTGTTCTATTTTTATTATCTTGGCGATTTGGGCACTTGCTTGCTGTGCAACTGAGCTGATTGGGTATAGGTGACACATGTGTGGGCTAATCACAGGTGTTACCTGCCTCGCTCATGGTAGTGATGTCATAGCATGTCTATGGCTTGCACATGTAGGCCAAGACAACAGAAGTTGTTATCTTGTGGTTTCCCTTCTCTGAATAAAATAAAATTCTTAGGATATTCCTCCCAGTCTTGTGGGACTGAGAGAAAAGAAACAAAATGGAGACTTCACAATATCTTTTCAAACTATTTTTATCACAACAGTCCGAGGCATTGGTTTTGACAACCAAAGGCTGGTTGGGAATCTAGTGCATAAGGATTGGGGCTGAAGTGAACATGTTCTTCAAGTAATTGAATGATTTCTGACATTCTTTGGTGAAAACCCATGGTGTGCCTTTCTGGGTGAGCTGAGTGAGGGGAAAAGTTATATCCAAGTAATTGTGAATGAAACAACAGTAGAAGTTGGCAAAACTGAGGAAAGATTGTATGTCTCTAACTTTCCAAGGTTTGGGCCAATCCTGGATCATCTGTACTTTGTTGTGGGCCATGGTAAGTCCTTCAGTTGATAGCATATAACTGAGGAATTCCATGGATTTGCAGTGCCATTCATATTTACCTGCTTTGGAATACAGGCTGTGTTTACAGAGCTGGCATAGTACTTCATGGACATGTTTCCTGTGCTGAACAAGGTCATTGAAGTAGATGAGAGTATCTTCAAGGTAGAAAACAATGCATTCATCTAATAAATCTCCTAGAATATCATTCTTGAAATGTTGAAAAACCAAGGGGCCATTGGTAAGACCAAAAGGCATGACCAGCCATTCAAATGAGCCATAATGGGTTCAGCATGCCATCTTCCATTTGTCTCCTTTGGCTACCCTGACTAGGTGGTATGCATGCTGAAGATCAATCTTGGTGTAGATATGAGCTTTGCAAGGTGCATCTAATAGGTCAGTAATCAGGGGGAGTGAATATTGTCCTTCTTTGTGATCTTATTGAGGGCTTGGAAGTTGATACAGAGCCAAAGTGTGCCATCCTTCTTTTTGATGAAAAGGATGGGAGCCCTGTGTGGAGACTGAGTAGGCCAAATAAAACCAATGTTCAAATGCTCATCAATGAATTCTTGAAGTGTAGTGAGTTCCAAGGTCAAGAGCAAGTACAATGGAGGTTGAGGAGGCATAGCTCCCTCTTCCAAGTTGATTTTCAGGTCATAGGTTCAGTGGTACAGCAGGGCATCAGCCTTGGCCTTACTGAAGACATTGGCAAAGTTGTGATACTCTTTCAGGACTTCTTGCAGATCTACCTGTTTGGGGGGGGGACGATGCTGAACAGACCAAGACATTGGCCATGGCGAGGTTCAACTGGAAACACTAGGTACCTTCCATTTTACAGGTGCATGTGAATGCAGCTGCATTGATCAAGGCAACCTTGGGTGCTTCAAGCGTTGGGGTGGGCACCACAGGGGGGTGCAGGGTTCAGTGAAGAAAAATCAGATGATATGTATCTAAAAGCTTCAAACTCCAAGGAGTCTTTAAAAACTCCAAGCTTCATATGTGTCTATTTTATCTCAGCTTATTCCATCATCTCAGTTCAGCCTAGCCAGATGACACAGCCATCCCCATTAAGTTATCAATTCATTATTACCCCATGCTGATCACCAGTACAGCTTCAGACCCTATTCCCCTTCAGACCTTCAAGTCTCCAACATCACCCTCATTATCATGATGGTCACTTGATTTGGAAGATATTCAAAAACATGCCAAGCTTCATCATATGCTTTACCCCCAATCACCCAAAGAAGCACAGCTATTGACAAAGAAGTCACATCCCTATATTCCAAAATTGTATGCCATTGGAGATTCTGTGTTTTTCCAAGATGATGCACAGCCATTCATGTTCCTTGGATACATGGGCAAGGTCGTTTACAATGAAGGAAGGGAAGAATACAAGGCAGAATTCTGGGCTCCATACCCAACCAACCCTCCCACATTGATCCAACTCAACCTTCATCATAGAGTTACTTGAGACCATATACAACTGTCTCTCCCTCATGTTCTATCATGGGAGTGGATCAAGGAGAAGCTCAAGAGTTATTTCTATTGTTGATTCATCACCCTCATTCTTATGACTCAATTGCACTGACTAATGCCATGACTCATCTTGGAGAAAGTGGACCATTTGTATGACTATGATTGGTGGATATTTATAGTGTTCTTGTTATGACTCACTTTGTTCCAGAATGACTCACCTTGTTGCTATTTTAGTTAGCCTTTTCTCATCATGACTCATACTTGTTCTATATTTGGATCTTTTATTACTCATTCACCATACTTTACTCCTATCTGACACATTCTTGCTTACTTTTGCTATTGTAATTTCTCCTTTATTTTCCCTTTTGTGTTCTGTGTTCTTGCCATGACTCATTCTGACTCAGACCTGCTTGCTCATCATATGACTCAACCTATTGTAGTGCATGACATCATTGTAGCTTGGGGATGTGTATATAAAGGGCTCAGTCTTTCAGTACAATAACAAGTCAAGTTCAGTTCTCAAGTCAAGTCCCAAGTTTAGGGCACAAGTCAAAGCTTTGCCACAGGACATAGCTGCGCGTATGTCACATGTCACAAGTCACAAGTCTACATCATATGTCACACAAAGCCAGGTCACCATCACAAGAAATCACCTGTGTTATATCCCAGAAGAACAGGTTGTACAACTCATTCTCCATACCAGTCAACCCACAGTTGTAGTCTCTTTGCCCACAAATGACTGCATTATAGACCATCCAGGTAGAAGGACCATTGTGTGCAGGCTAATAGGTATTATTCCTGTTAGTGCATCTTTACCGAGTCCAAACCTCCAGACAACCTCCAAACCTCCAACCTCCAAAATTAGGGATTGAACAATAGTGGGTGGTGCAACCCATAAGTTGAAGCCAAGTCCCTACCCCCCTCGTATTTCTTCAAAGTCTGATCTCCAAGCATCTGACCTCCAAAGTTCTGGGTAACATCCATGAACTTAACATCTAAACAGACTGCAACCTGAGTGTGCTGCAATATAGATGGTATATATGGTGTATAGATGATATATGCCATATACTATAACTCATACTAGGGCTCATGTTACCAAGGTATGGCATGTATATGGCGTATATATGGTATATAGTGTATATACAGTATATACCTATTGACTGCAATTCCTGATGCCGGTCTTGATATATCTCCCAGCGTGTATGGCGCAACACTTGGGTCTCCGAGTCCGATGACCATACCACCTCCCCGTGTCGCAGGCCCAGCTGAACATATCCCAATCGAAGCCTGTCGTCCTGACTGTCAACGGGGATGTCAGTGTCAGTGTCAACGTCAAAGCGTTACTGTAAGTTAGCATCAGCATCAAGGTCGTCAGAACACGGTACCGTGACGCCTAGAGGGTAACATCAGCGCATGACCATGAGCGTGCAGGCTTTTCTCACACTAATGATAGGTCGCAGACATAGAAGATGTCCGTCGCGATATGACGCCGAATGCCCGGATTCGAGGTAGGCTATGTGGACGCCCAGACGCGTACCTCTACCCCCTCCATGCCTTGTTCCTTCATCTGCGCTCGATATCGATCCTCCATCTCATGCTCATCGTCGTTTACTTGACAATCTGTCCGCTTGTATATCCTCCTTCCTATAGCCTCCCTTCTACAGGCTGTCAAACTCATCATCCCACTCCTGACGGTGACACTGTGCCCTGCCTTCTCCACCCTTGTACCTTAGCCTTCGAATCCGCTCCACATACAATTATTTGATACCAATACCACTTGTCGCTCCTTCCAGCCTCAAGCATCAGCCCCTCCGAGACCCATACTCCATATTCCATGCTCAGCCTTACAACCCATGCTTACCCTCTTGACTCAGCGACAGTCTCCGCGCATCTGCACCTGCACTTGTGTCTAGAGTCTAGATACCAAGGGCCGCCTTCCTTCCATATGACCAACAGACCACGTCGATTTCGCCATCGCTGTCCACTGCTTCGGATTCGAAGTTCAAGACCAGGGACATCTCTTGTCTTCGCCTTCCACTCCTCTCCATCCACGGCTCACAGGCACCGAATGGCCGCCCTTCGTGCCGCTAAGTCGTCAGGACCCCGGCCACGGTGTCCAAGCCATTTTACGTACTTTGACTTGTTCTATTTTAGGAAGTTAGTAGCCGATGACATGATCGATCGGAGGGTTGGTTAGGTCATCCGGGCGACATTGAAGCACTTTCAACTAGGGACGCAGGATAAGTATGATGCTCTTAATAGAGCATTATCCAACAAAATTGAAGCTGGGACTCATTTCAAGTGTTAGTCAGAGATATATCAGCTGGTTCAGAAGCCTATAAAGCACATTCACAGTAATAATAGTTGGATCAACCTACTTATCCCTTTTACACTCTGACACTACAGTCTAACTCCCCCTCAAGTACATATATCACAGCCCTTGGTATTGAAATTCATTATCCGGACTCACGCCTACTCCAGCCTCAGGCTTCTGATCCTCGATTCCACCTTCCTTGAGGGTGAACGCACACTTGAGCAGACGGGAATGGCTGGATCGCAGGTGACAAAGTATAAGTACGCATTATACACAACCCTGGCGGTACCATATTCAAAACTCACCTAAATAAATAGGCTTCATCTCACGCACCCATGCTGGTCTATCGCGTGCGTTATGTCGAACATGGAGAGGATAGAGGTGGCTGCTATCCAGAGAGAGTCGTCGGAGAGGTTGCGGTCGGCGCAGATCCTGTGGTTACAAGAAAATGGAGTTGTGAGTGAGTTGTGAGTGACATAGTAGCTGGAGACTGAAACTGACTGTCTCCCAAACCCAAACGCTCCCGCTATTGCAGGATCGCATGGGACGTTCCCCTCTTTATCGGGCAGATAGAACTCTGTATATAACGCCGACGGACTGGGATACATCTCTGGGTTGTGCAGGATCCTCCTACGAGTGCAAGGAGCAGATTAAGAAAGCGAATATGATGAGCAAGAGCAAAGAGTATAATGGTAAACAAGGGAATCTCCGAGTTCTGCGCAAGGACAAGAATGTAACGACACAGGATTGCTCTTCATTACGCCGTAAAACGTACCACACGTGAGGGATAACGACACTCTTAGCTAGAATGCTATACCCCTCATGTATATCTTCCTCCGTCGTGACGTGGGGAAGCGCTGAATCAGCGAGTAGCGTGATTTTACCCCCACTGCTAACCTGTGGCGCAACAGGGATCTATATAAACGTTTCCTTCACGATAGCGTCGACGTATGGCAGATGCGGACAATCGCTGGACGAGGGGAGGAGGGAATCGTGCTGTTCCTGCCCCTGCCCCGCCTCCCGGTCCTGTTTCCATGCCTGGTCCTGGTCAGGGTCCTGTTCGAGGACAGCGTCAAGCTGCGTGCGCCTTCGTCTGGACACGGGGATGCGGGGCCATGGCGAGGTTGAGCAAGTGGATAGCGGTGGTTGTCTAGTCGGGGAGGATGATCAAAAGGACGAGGAGGAAAGATGGTGAGCGTAGCCCAGGGCATGACATCAGATAGAGGCCACGTACGGTGTCTGAGCCGGCTATGAAGCGGGCAGACGAAGAATTGGATCAGCTCAATGGCGGAAACGGCGCGTCTCAATGAGTACAGTGTACTCACCCTCAAATATACCCGCTGCAACCCTTTTCACAAGATCAACATCTGCATTCGTCTCATAATGCATGCCTATATCCTCCAGCACATTCTTCAAATGACGGCCTTGCTGTGTTTTTAGCCTGTAGACTCATGCCTCGCTCAGTCACGGCCGTCTTGCACGAGTGAGTACGGGAACGGCATGCCATCTGCAGTATAACTATCCAGAAGGGCACGTCCCGTAGATCATCTCAGTCCTTGCGGACTTTTCTTGCGTGCCGTTGGAGTTCCGCGTCGTGGAGCCAGTTCCTTCTTATTCCTCATTGGTGTTGTCGAGAAAAATACTGGATTCGCGGTGGAAGGAATGGCATTTCCTGCTGTATCTGCGGAAGCCCGGAATAAGGGTTGAATGCTCATATGGAGAGGTCGGCACTGAAGGCATAAGAAAGTGGCCTCATGGGGAAAATCCTGGGGAAACATAAAAAGTGACTGAATTTTATCATAAAATTCCTGCCTAGGAAAACCATGCACAAACATCTTGTGTTTCTATATTTTTCTTGGCATTAAAGTGTTGTCCAAAAGTTTTCCCTTATATTTCCAGAATAACCCTATGAAAATAACAACTATACAAAGAGCTTTTTGTGTAAGAATACTATGGGAAAATTCAACCATTTCCTAAGATTTTCCTGGGAATTTTGCAAGTGGGAAAACTTTCCCATGCCTCCAGTACAGGTGGCTGACTCTGTTAATTGGTGGAATGGGGTGCCTTCTACCTACCAGAGGGTGTTGTGGCTGACTTTGGTGACTGGGATATACAGGGGCAGCACAGTAGATCTGCTGTGTTGCTCATGTCAAGTGCAATAGCTATGAGGTGGGCACCCAGCACCATGGATACTTATACCAATTATTGAGAATTAAAATGTACACCTTGAAGCTTGAATTCTGGGGGTGACAACACACCATACTAGTTTAGTATCATTTCAATGCAGGCAACCTTACTGGATGCACCTGGAGTTGGAGCAGTCACAGGCTGAATAGCAAGATTAATAATGGGTTTGTCAGGAGATGGACAGTATGGCTTTTATAGAGGTCTGATGACTCCGGGAGGTAGTCGCCATCTGAGATAGATGATCCACTTGGCAATTGACAAATACAGCCAACAGATGGTGCCGACAACAGATTAGGAACAGGAATGAGAACAATGTGCAATGTGTGAAAGTGTTATGATCCGGTCCCTCATAGATTCCCAGTATCCTTATCCAGCAATCAACCTGGTTCTGAGCCCTAGCCCCAAGTTCAACCTTATCTGAGCACTCTCCAAAGTATCCCAAGCTTGAGCCTGACCCTTTTTCACTATATCCACCTCCCCTGAACTCTGTTCTTATCCTTCCCCAAACCTTGTCCAATCCCTTAGATAGTCATGTCCAACCCTATCCCTTGTAATTCATATATAAATCCCCTTTGTATGTACCTTGCTCCTCAGTCAGAAATCAACTTACATATCCCCTTGAACCCCTTGGTAGTTTCTAATAAGCTTCTCTCTTATTCCCTTATGCTCCTCTTGTCCAAAACTCACTCTGAAATCTAGGGCACACACTCTAGTGGATGGGCAAGCATATAAGCTGAAGCCAAGCCCTTACCTCTACAATCCTCAGTCCAAGCTCAGTATGAGCTTTCCCCAAGGTCCTGTACCAAGGCTTAACAGAGAGACAGAACACTGTGAGGACAACTGTTAACTCACAAAACTGGACTCATCATTCCAATTCCCTGAGTGAAATGAAGTTCAAGAGGGTGTGAGGGAGGTAGGGACTTGGCTTCAACTTATGTGTTGTGCTGCCCACTATTGTTTGATTCCTAATTTTGGAGATCAGAGGTTCAGAGGTTGTCTGGAGGTTCAGACTCAGAGGTATCACTAATAGTATCTAACTATGGAGATAGTGATGCAAGAAGACAAGAGGTTGGTAATGGGGAAATTAGTTAATATTGAAACTAAAGAACTGATACAAGATTGGAGGACTATTAATACCTCATATCCTAATTGTATCCTAAAAGCATATAACAAGAAGGACATAAACATAGAACAAGAAGGATATACAAGTAGTTTAATAGATGGAGTTCAGAGTTGGATCAGAGGTTCTGATCAGACAAGTACAAGTATTCTACTTTGGGTCATGAATGGGAATTATACTTTATAAGGCATATAACAAGAACTAGAATGGAATACAATAGTTACTTCAGAGTCTGGAGGTCCAGGGGTCCTGTTAAGATCAGGGTCTATAGTATGTGGGGGTCCTTGGGTGAGTTCAGACTGAGCTTGGCTGAGGAGGATTAGTAAGGGATGGGCTTCAGCTTATGTGCTACACCATCTACTAGTGTATGTGCCCTTAATTTCAGAGTGAAGTTGGGCAAGAGGAGCAGAGGGACTAAGAGGGGATGGAGCAAGAAACTAGTAAAGGGTTCAAAAGGTATCTAAGTTGATTTCTGACTGAAGAGTGAGGTACATACATAATGAGACTTATATACGGATAACAGAGAAACAGGGTCAGACACAACTAACTAAGGGAATCATAATGGAACTCAGGGATGGATGAGAAATGGGGTTTGGGAGAGTGGAATATGAGGAATGGGCTCAAACTGCTTTGGGAAGGGCTCAGATAAGGTTGGGCTCAGAGTATGGGCTTGGGACAGGGTTAGTCACCAAATATGGTCACCAGAGATCCATGAGGGACCAGATCATAACAGGTCCAGAGCTTTGGTATTAGATCTTAAGGATCTAACACAAAGCCTATGTCTTGCAAGACAATTAACCACACTGTATCAGTGGTATATGAGAAGAAAAAATGTTATTCTTGTATGATTCCAGGTGTCAATGCCCATTACATAATCCAATAGCAGTGCTAGTGCACCTGCCCCTGACTCTGGTTATATCTTAGTTAAAACAAAGGGGAAAGAAGGTTCTTGTCTTATCCACACTTGAAGAATTTCACTGAAATACATAGTATTGTAAATGTGTGTAATTGCACCAAGGGTGTTTTCCTCATGCATGATATTGCATGCATGACCAAGAAAGAAAGAATAAAGATGACATGTGCCATGGTATATCCAATGACTTTGCAAGTGCAAAAATCAATTCTTCAACAGATATAGATCCCAAGTAAGTACAAGCAGACTGAAAATGCTAAATGAGGGCATCAATGATAAACACCTTACAATGTTTGTCTGGGGCAAGAAGAGAGACACCCAAGCACTGTTAAATTCATGGACATTACCTGGAACATTGGAGATCAGATGTTCAGAGGTCAGACTTTGAAGGGGTGTGAGGGGGGTAGGGACTTGGCTGTTATTGGAATGTTTGTGACTGGGTTGGCATTGATATGATGAATGATGCCAGAGAGGGGAGAACACAATTTAATGTGTTTGTGAGCAAAGAAAAACTGCCAATCTAACAGTGCAGAATAGCAACATCAGCAGATCACTGGCTATGAAGATTGTTAGCTTAATGCTTTAACTATACCGGACTTCTCATGGAAGTAGAGGGCTAATACCTTCAATTTGTCATAACTAAACTGCTAGTTACTTATACATATGTGTATAGGGGCGAAGCCCCATGATGTGCCAGATTAGGAGCAGCTATGTCACTGGTGACATCAGGCAACATGAGCATGACAAAAGCATAAGAAAATGTAGAAATACTCCTAGTAAATGAGGAAAATAGATAAAAATACTAGGAAAAATACTGGATAATCCTGATATCATAACATTGGCTTCAACTTATGGGTTATGCCACCCACTATCATTCAATCCCTAATTTTGAAGGTCGAGGTTCAGACTTGGAGGTATCACTAATAGTATCTAACTATGAAGATAGTGATGCAAGAAGGACTGGAGGTTGGTAATGGGGAAATAAGTTGATATTCAAACTGAAGAACGATACAAGATTAGAGGACTATTAATACCTTATATCCTAATTGTATCCTAAGAACATATAACAAGAAAGACATAAGCATGGAACAAGAAGAATATAAGAGTCATATAACAAGCAGAGTTTGGAATCAGATCGGAGGTTTGGATTGAGTGAGGTACAAGTATTCTACTTTGGGTCATGAATGGTAATTATACTTAAAGAGGCATACAACAAGAACTAGAATGGAATATAATAGTTACTTTGGAATCCAGAGGTCCAAAGGTTTGGAGCCTTGGTGTTAGATCTCAGGGATCTAACAAGTACAAGACAAACAACAAGAGATCACAGATAGAGCAAGATGTAAGGTGGTCAATAATAGAAGAATCAGAGAAGGATGGGTATGTAAGGAGCTAGGTTGCCAGAAGGCATTGGCATCTAACACAATGTGGACCAAAAAGGCAACACATGCCACATTACAGGGGAGCAAGGGAAACAAGTGAGCATAGACAACAGAAGCAAATAAATATCTGAATGTACCCAGTGATTACAGGGGGAAGGACAATCAAAGGAAACAATGTATTGGACAAAAAAGTGATACCATGTTATATAAACCAGTGTCAAGGAAACTGTACATATGTTTACATTATATAATCCAGTAACAGCACTATGATGCCTGTGTCAAGATTGAATTTCGGAGTAAAGATATAACGTCAGTGTAATTCTGACATGGGCCTGCCGCCATAGCAAATAACCTAAGAGGAGTACACAATGAATCATGCATGTCCTCAAGGAATGGTCACCCTAGTTCAGGTGGTCCTTTCACTGATCCAAACACTCCTGCAAAGTGTTGCAAATAGCAGTCTTGGTGATGCCCCTAAGGGGGTGTAGCGAATAAGATCAAAGGTTTAACCACACCAATAGACACAACTACCAATGAGGCAGTGGATCATTGTACTAAGGTTTTTTCTACTAGTAAGAGGTCAAATAATGAGGTAGACATATGATAATTGAACTAGAGAATTATGCAGGCAAAATCGAAGTACTTATAGTAAAAAGCAAATGCAGGGGGGAACAGATAGAGAGAGGCTAGAACATTGTGGAGTTGTAGCATGTGATAGGGCACGGAGTAAGAGTCAAACCACTGTCATAGGGCAAGGCAACTGATGGGATCTGTGAGTGAAACCCATCGGCTAGAGCAGACTCCTGCTCATACTCGGTGACCCTGCATGCTGCAAGGGGACTGCAAATGATGCAAAATGGGGGTGAAGTATAGTGGTATAATGGTGAAGATCATGTTCAGTGACCAGTGAATAGGAGTGGGGGTCTTACTGATGTCAGCATGATGAAAGGATGCTGGGGAGATCAACATAATTTGCTGAACTCAGGATGTGGAAAACAGCAGTCATGACAGCCTGGTCCCCAACTCCACTGTGTTCAAGTACTGGTCTCATGTCCAGCCTTCACAAGAATGACCTGCATTGAGACAACTTCCTAAAACACTTGTTGATGTAAAAATAATGCGAGGTCGAGTATCGAAGACTTTTATATGATAGGGGAAAGAACTCATAGAATGACGGAAATACGCAACAAATAGTGAGTCGGTGATAAAAAGACAAATTCTAGCCCTTTAAGTTGAGGCTGAACAACAGATGTAAGATTTAGAATCAGGTAAGTTGTTGAGTTCACGGACATTACCCGGAACTTCGGAGGTCGGACTTCGAAGGTATGCGAGGGGGGTAGGGACTTGGCTTCAACTTATGGGTTGCGCCACCCACTATCGTTTGATCCCTAATTTCAGAGATCGGAGGTTCGGAGGTTTGGAGGCTGACTAGAGGCTCGGACTCGGAGGTATCAAATAATAGTATCTAACTATAGAGAGGAATGCGAGAAGACTGGAGGTGGTAACGAGGGAATAAGTCGATATTCGAACTAAAGAACTGGATACAAGTTTGGAGGACTATTAATACCTCGTAAGCTAATTGTATCCTAAGAATGTATAACAAGAAGGATATAAGAGGTGTATAACAAGCGGAGTTCGGAATAGGGTCGGAGGTTCGGATCGAGAGAGGTACAAGTATTCTACTTTGGGTCGTGAATGAGGATTATACTTTAAGAGGTAAACAACAAGAACTAAAACGGAACATAATAGTTACTTCGGAGTTCGGGGGTCCGAAGGTTCGGAGATTCGGTGTTAGATCTCAGGGATCAACATAAGTAGAATTAAGAACGTCGAAGAACTTGAGCAAAGTGGTAGGGGCAAAAAGCGCAAAAATATATCTTATGTTATGCTAACTATAAGTAATAGTCCGTAGTCTGTAAGGAGTAGACATGTGAAAAATTTGAGCCCCTGGCTCATTAGGGGTCGGCTTTGCTAGCTAGACGAGGTAGAGTAGGAACATAGATGATCTGATCAGTAGTAATGAAAAAGAAAAAGAACTGACACTGTAATCTGGACAGTGTGCTACACATTTGAATGCGTCTCATCTGTAACTACGCACAAATGTGCGCCTCGACTATTACTACGCATATAAATGTGCCTCGATGAATGATTTGAAGTGATGAAAGAAATTGTAAAGTCAAAAGGGTCTGTGAAAAGAGGTTGGATGATAAAGAAGAGTTGAGATAACTAAAATGTCCTTTGGAATGAAAAAAGATAAAAGAATTGTCCTTTAAGTCCATTACTTGCTAATAATAACAGTTGATTCTGTTTTGTCGCCATGAAAAGGCTCTCAGTTGGAAGAGGCAAGCTTGTCAAGTCTTAAATGAAAAAGAAAGTTGAATCTGCTTGCAACAGACCTCAGGCATGTAACAAATTCTATTAAACAATTCAATAAATCTTCCCAAAAATAGGGTACAGGTACACCACAAAAGCACCTGGTTACCTTGGAAACAATGTCATCAAATTCAATGCCCTCCAAATAATCGCAGCAAGTGCAGAAATGATCTACCAGGAGTGTTGCCAGAAAGGAGACCTTGTACATGCAGCCTGCTTAACAAGTATACCCAAATGCAAAGCCAATGCTTTTAAATATGGAAGAGAGAGAGAGGCCACATTTGAGCACTGAACTTGAAAATTGACAGCCAAAGTGGGCAAACCCCAAGGTATGGTACATGTGGAAGAAGAAACTGGTAACTGGGAAGACAGAAGGGTCAAAAACCCAAGACCATACCTAGCACAAATGCAATAAGAAACAACCATGTCCCAAGACACAACAGGTAACATGGAAGCAGAAGGAGAAAAGCCATTAGAATAATCAGAAAAGCATTGACAAAGTTCATCAAGTGGGGTAGACCAAAAAGAAACACAAACAGTGCAAACAGCCACAAGAATGTGATTGACCAGGAAATTTTTATGCAACTTATCCCTAGCAGATAGAGCCAGACCAATGTGGGCAATCAGAGAAATCAAATACGCACGGGAAATGAGACAAGATGAGAACATATAGAATCATCTGACACAGAAAGGCATTTGGGAAAGGGGAGACATATTGCCTGTGCAAGTGCAAATGAAGAAGGGACAGAAGGAGACAGTACAGGCATGGAAAAATCATCCAAGAGACAATACAAGGCAACACAAAACAGGACAATATATATACAAAAGCATGGGATGTCAAACTAGGTATTACTAGATGAAAGCAATGCATGAGACAGGGGAAAAGCAAGGAGAGATTCAACAGTTAGGAAGATGAGGCAAGTATTAAAGAAAAAGAAAGACATTGCAGGGTCACAGAGGGATTACCGAATAGGGGATAGGATTATGACAAGATACACCAAACATAATCTGTAAAGGCATGTGCATATCCAAGATGGTTTATGCCCACACAACTCTCCCCTCCTTTCGGTCAGAGTCAGGGATGCTGGTGAGCTCCTTGTCCATGCTACAATGGCCTGCTTTTAAGTAAATAGGATTCAGGGATACCTTAGAATCTATATCCATAGGACTTGATGAGGACAATGAAGATGCAGAAGAGGGCAGACACATTGTCCCCATTGAGAAATGGAGGGTTACTGCAAACTATAGGGGTCAGAGAAAGTGCAATTGTGGGGTTCAATAAGGATAAATTTATAGGAATTGTGACCAGGGGGGAGTCTTAGATCAAAGACCAAGTTCATGTCTGTTACTGCAAGGCCCTCCTTTCAGTTGGAGTTGGGGACCACAATATCTATCAAAAGATACCATAAGATATTGCATATCCAAGCATAATACCAGGGTTGGGTAAGGACCCTTCAGAAAAATGCAACTATCCAAGGAATTCATGTCCACAGAACCCTGTATGTTACAACTGTGTCAGAACTGTCCACACTGGGTATAAGATTCCAATGCTGAAAGACCCTGCACTAAAAGGGTGCCTGTCTTTGTTGGTCGCAGAAGAGTAGAGATAGAAGGTAGAGATGGGACAAGTTTGAAGTAGACAAGCCTTGAAGAAAAGTATTGAGAGAAGAGAGTTGAGGTGAGCAAGGTATCCTCAAGTGCTTAAGGGCACAGGAGACAGTGTAACGTATATGATAACCAAACTAGCAAAATACATGAAGCAAGCTCACTATTTAACTACTTGGGAGAATGGGGGTGAGTCATAAGATATTAAGGGGTATGAGTCAGGGTGAGTCATAATGAGTCAGAACAATGAGCCAAGTATGGTACAGAAAGGGGGAAATGAGTCACAATGCTCTACAATGAGTCATATGGGGTTAACAATGAGTCAGAGAGAACAATAGTGAGTTATAGGGGTAACAATGTGTCATGGAGAACAAGAATGAGTCAAAGGGAATAATAATGAGTCATCACTTAACCCCTGAACCAACCGACAATCTAGGACCACACCTCCATACTCCAAGTGTATAGCCTCTGAGGCAATACTTGATCTGCTGATCTGATTGAAGGAGGTGGTGTAGAATTGAATGGTTGAGGGGGATAAACAGAATAGTCAAAATGGTAAGGGTCATATGGGGAGCTGACACCACTTTCCAATATCTCAATCTCCACGCTGTGCTTGTCTTCATGTTCATGGGGAATGTGATGCACTGGTAACTCAACTTGTCCTGAGTTGGGATCAAAGAAGAGTTCATGGGGATTGATACTTTCTCAGTCCATGGTACCTGTGCTAGTTCTGCCAGATTGTTGCCTAATGTGGGCAGGTGATGGAACTGAATGATTGGCGGCATCTACATGGGGAGTGATGGGGTGGATGCACAAGTGATGGTAGCAGTGAAGCACATAGTTGATGCTGGAGATGATGGCTCAGCTCAGAGTATGAAAAGATGTTGGTCATCTGATGAGACAATTGAGGAAATGGTTCCACTTAGGCACTCAGTGTTATCATGGAATAACCCTGTTCATGACAAACTGGCTGGTCATGTTTTCCTAGCTCACTAGCAACATCACTCCAGGTGGCATTCAATACTCTGCTAGCATGGTGTCATCATCCTATGGAAGACATGGTAGGGAGGACATAGAGGATAGGATCCATCCATGATATGTTTCTGAGGGAAACAACATGTGGACTGCCTTCATGCAGTGCCGCTCCTCATAGCAGACATGCTTGCCAGTGATGCTCTATACTTTGTGCTCCACACCATCATCGTAGCCTGTTCATGTGATTCTGGATATGACCTGCTGTTGTTTCTTTGCATTGGTGTGTAACACCAGGTGGCAGGCACTGCGGAGCTATGACAATAGCTATCACCTTACAAAGTCTCTGCTTATAAGGCTGATTCACCTGCTCTAATCCCTATTTCCTCATCTCAGCTTCATACTTTGTCCTATTGCCATACTCCTCAACTTTCTGCCAACACTCTAGCTATCAGCTATGCTCAAGATACTGTAGCATTTTAAATTATTCATCATCCCAATGTGACTGTGACAGGCCTGATGAAATTCTGGTTTCAGTCAGTTGAGCCTGTGACCTGTGACAGGCTCAAAATTTTGTCAGGCATGTGACCAGCCATGTGGAAAAATAAAATCAACTAATATCTCAGTTTATGCATGGCATTTCCTAGGCTTTCTTATCATACTCACAGTGCCTGTATGTAATGGGATGTACTTGGGCGGGGAATTTTTTGGTGATTTTTTGGTGATTTTTTGGTGATTTTTCAAGGCTTTTTGAGAGACTTCTACCCCTTTCATCAGGTCTTGAGGTGACGTGTGACAGCGCCCATATTTCGGCACGTCAGCTCCCCCTGTGACACGTGACTGATGAATAATTTAAAATGCTACAGTACTTCATTTCTTTCATAAATATCCAGTCGCAAGTTGCACAAGGAGCCTCCTTCTCCTACATTTAACCTAGCCTTCGAATCCCCCAACTAGTTTCCTTCTTCTTTCCATCATCTGCATGAGCTGCCATGACTCCACCCAGTCGCCCCGCCCATCCCATGTACAAGATATCGACACTCCCAACCAGTTGTCCCCCCCTCCACCATCTTCACTTTGATGTTGATGCCCAGCCTGTTAGCTGTCCTCTACACTGTGCATAATACCGTCTACTCTGCATTTGTCGTAAAATCACACTTGGTCTCGAGGGCGCTGTACTGTGCTGCATGCTCTGACGTGAAGTGGGGTGGTTAAGCCCCCATAGCATATCGTAAAACTTCTACATTATCCGTCTGCACCCCCATGTGTGGCAGTTTCTCTAGTGACTGATAAAACATGAGAAGAGGAAATAGCAGAGGACTCGAAGATAGAAAGACTCGATGCGCATTAACTCGAGCGCATAAATGGCCTCATCATGAGGGACGGGCTAAAACCGTATGAAATTCAAGTAACTAATGATCTAGCTACTTATACAATGTCGGAAAGGGGCTGAAGCCCCTGAGACACCGGATCATATCACCGGCGATACCTAGGTGACATGAGCGTGACAAAAGATAACAAAAGATAGATGATTCTATATTCATAACAGTGACGACTGAGGTCAATTACTTAACATCCCTGGGGCTCTGATTTTGTGGCATGTCTACCACCGAGGCCAGGTGATCCATCATCGACGGCGGCGGATTCACTGCTCATGGGGCGGGCATGGATGATGCACACCAACCGAGTATCTCACCAACTGCGCATTAACACCATTTGATGGCGATGGACATATGGCCTTGATAGTGCATGCCATCCTCTGATCGCCAGTGTGGTATTATATTTGCTTTTACATGGTGTACTTGAGCTGTGGAATGCGTCGACACCATATGTTCTGTGTATTCTTTCGAATATGCGACATATTTGCGCCTCGTAGATGTGTAGTTATGATTTTCGCAACTTCTTCGTAATTCTTCTTGAGGACAGCGTTCGGAACAGGCAGCCTGCGCAACCTCCACATAGCAAGAGACTTCCCACTAGCGGACAGTAGAAATACGAACACCAGAGCTTGGCTCTCAGGGCCGTAATATGCTATAGATTCCTGCAGAGTTTGTCATGTGTCTCGACGACATCATCAAATGTTAACTAGTCGAAAGCTGGATAATTGTGATTATTCTGATTATGGAACGCCACGTTGCAAATGAGCACTCCTCTTTGTTGAGCAACAAGGAAATTCTGTAGCTATAATGTAATAAAACCTTGCACTCAAGTTCTGAAGATGTTTGCATACCCCGTGTCCCTAAGCCATAACTCATGAATTGAATCCAATCTAATAGAGTGGGAATTCTCTCATCCTTCATAGAAGAAAACATCCAATGAATGTGCTGGTGTGCTGGTCACAGGTTGCTGTACAATAATGCAGCGTCGGTCTCCTCTAGGGCTGCACCTCCAGATAAAAATTCGTCATGTGCACCCTCTTCCAGCAAGTTTCTCGATTAGTCAGTGGCAGTGTACCAAAGAGTACGATTTTCCAATTGCTGTCGTGGGCTGAAATTGGAGAATGGACTGTTAGGTAGACAGATGGTGGCTGCGGAAGCAGGGACAAGGCTTACCGAGCCGTGAGTCCACTTTCTCCCACCGTCGGTGTCCAGGGCACCATATAATTGGCCGCCTTCGCCACCGCCTCCAGCATTTCCAGGCCATCGACTCCCTTAACCCCCTGCATCACCTCCACCCTGAACAGGCCACTACACCACTACCACCACCATCATCACCACCTTCACCAGGCCAACCACCACCTCTACCATCACCACATCCACCATCACTGTCCCAGCCAGTTCTGCCGCCGATTAGATCCACACCGCCACTGCACGCTTCCCCAGCCACAGCCACCTCCTCCCAATCATTCGTACCAAATCCCCCAGTAACTGGTTCTTTATTAGAACCCCATGCAACATTGTCAGTCGGACGATGTGTATGCTCCTGCTTCTGCTGGTCAGATGACTGCCGCCGGTGTCTAGGGTCTTGGTTTGCTTGATTTCGATTGCCATTATTGTCCCTCTGCTTGTTGTTTTGGTACCAGATCTGCTTACCTCCTGAGAGAACCCAATCATTCGGCGCCATTCTCGAAAGCCAACTTATGTAAAAGGTCCAAAGTCGTGAACGACTGCAAACGGGACTCCACACTTTCAGATTATTGAAAGCCTATCCTTTTGCTTCAAGTTAGCCATGCAAATGCCGGATGGACATGGGCGCAATGCGGCCTTGAGGCAAATGCATATGGTATGACATCGTCATTTGCCCTGGCACACACTGCGTTCAAGGGGTCAATATCTGAAGGTCAGAATGTCTCTGGAAGGCTGTATGTACATACCTGTCAAGGCCTGTAGATAGAGCGGCTGTCCAAAATCCTGAATAGGAGCGAACGACGCTTTGCTGGAATTAAAGAATCGACTGCCCAAGAGTTAGACAGCCCGTATACTCAGATTATTGAACAGGGATACACTTAAAGCTATCTAGAACTTGGAAAATAACTAAGTAGTTGGACTATCCAGAGGTCAAGAAGTCCTGCATGGGCATCTGTCCCAGGCTGTTTGCATTCATAGCTAGCTGTGAATTGTCCTGAATACCAGCAGATATAATATATATTAAATATTAATATTACAGGAAATAGCAGTTAATTGACTGATCCATGCTACTGTACCCACACCTTGGCTCCCACCACCATGGATCCTTGGCCTTACCCCCCTGAGGGCAGTGATGGGTATATCAATTGTCTGTGGGCCTCGTTCAACATTGACCAGAAATGCACCTACATCCAGGAGAAGGAAGCTGTAGCTAGTGCCAGCACCAATACGGCAGCAGGTGAAATTGGCGGTAATGGAGAGGGGCCACAGCTGAAGTGACAATGTCTTGGGGGAAATACAGGCCGTGGAGTAGGCAAATGTAGAGGAATAGGACATGGTGCAACCTCTGTGGCACTTGGTCGGACGAAGGATCCCACACGACAAACAGGCAGTGGGCATACAGATCCCAGGCTACCTTGCAGCCCTGAAACCAGGTGAGTCCCTTCATTCAAATTTATTGCATATGACTCACATATACTTGTAGCCTGGCTTGGCCACCTCTTGAAAACAATCAGACCAATATCCCCATCAATCCTAGACTGAGTAGCAATGATGTCAACACACCATCCCTTCCTTTGCTTACAATTAAATGGAATCTCCTAGAGGGTCCTAGTGTAAACAGCATTGGTGCAAGCAGGTAAGCTTTAAGCCATCTTAGGAGAGACTGAAGAGACCTACTGCTTCTGGCAGTTCTTCCTCTCCATTTCATGCTCCCTTGGTACCTGCACAGCCCAGTCATAGTTCCATATCACATTCCTTAAGTCCAGAAGTTGATCTAGCATCACTCATGAGTCAGGCATGCCAAGATTGTGTATGTGCACCTGAGCATCGCAAGTCAGGCCCCCCTAGTGACAATTCCCAGATTGAGCTGGCCCATCATCCTGCTGGTAGCTTCCTTGCACAAATCTCTCAACTCATTAATGTCAGTCTGAAAGTGGGGATGAAGGAATTTGGCAAAGACTTACGCAAGGAGCTTGGGCTAGGCGGCCAGGCACCTGGTGGTACTGATGAACGTCACTCGGCTTCCTTGGTTCACAATGATCTTCTGTCCCATTGTGGCTGCACAAGGACACCAGTCTGACCTAGGAAGTGTAAGAGGTTGAACAGCACTGATGATGGAGGTGATAATGGTAACTCTGAGGATGAAGAACTTACCCATGAGGATCAGAGATTGTTCATACCAATGCATGTGGCAACAGGTACTAGGACCAAGTTGACTGAGCAGGAGCTAAATATCTGATGCAATCTTCAGGTATGTGGTCTTCTGTGTGGTAGTATATTTACTCACTTGTGGCAGAATGTGCTGCACCATCAAATGTGTAAGTGTCTCAGTGTCAAGCTAAATGACCACTTGCCAGGACCACTTGCCATGGGAGAAGAACATCATGTCATTGACATTGAGACCTGGGAGACAGTGCTCAATGTGGCTTTTGGTGAGAAACTTAATCACATGATAAATTCAGATTTTCTGAGGCGTGTGGTAGAGCTTGTACATGAAAACAGCAAAGTAAGCTGGGATCTTTCTATCAAGGCATAGCAGACTGACCTCATATGATCTAGGATGAGTCAACCTGTCCAGTGAGCTTATTGGATGCGGGCATGCGAGTATCATGTACCATCCTACTTGAGCTTGCCAAGACATCATTTGTGGGACTGCAGTCCACTTACAAGACTCAGGTTGATGAGAAGGCCATGAGTAGGAGATTGAAGAACAAACAGTGCAGTCATTGGTGTGAGCGACGAGGACAGGTTTGTTATCCTTTGTGTTACACACTTCAACTTGATTCAGTCTTACCTTTAGAAAAAAGACTGGTGTCTCCAGGCAGTTGATGCCTTCGTCAACAAGTATGGGGTGGATCCAATGCCTTTGCTGGTGCAGGATTATATATTAGACAAGGCTTCTGGTCCGGAGATTGATTTGGATAGTGAGATTCCCACTGAGGATAAGGAAACTTGGAAACGCTGTGTTATGACTTATGTGGGACTCAAGGGCAAGCTTGAAGTGAAGGGGTTATGAGCAACTCTGTGCAGTAAGTTCAGAGATTTGAGGAAGCTAAATAAATTAACTCCTCAGTGACTGTCAAGCACTGAGGAGGAAGGGTCTATGCGAGTATATGTCTTACCCGCATATACTGCCCAACCGGCGCTTAAGCGCCCATACTCGTTCGGCGACCGAACCATCGGTTTGAGCCAAACTATAGGTACACATGACATATAGTGATACAAAAAATCAGTAGATCTCGCAAATCAGGTGAGATAAAAATAAGAAAAATCACAGAAAAATCATTTGAACCTCTCTTGAATATCCTATCAAGAAACATCCTCCGAAAAAAGGTCTTGTAATATATTATGCTTGATTCTGAGGGTATGATGCATATATGTGTAAAATAAATGCGAGGTCGAAGTCGGATACGTTTTAATGATAGGGGAAAGAACCGGAACGTAGAAGTTGAATTTTAGATAGACTTGAAATAAATGACTTGAAGTTGTAGACTTGAAGTAGAGGACTCAAAGCGATGAAATGGACTCAAAGGACTTGAAAGTATGTTCTGATGTATGAAGAATAAAACGAAGAAAGTCGTAATATTGAGACTACCTATTTCAAAGTAATATACTGTGACAATGAATAGGAGTATAGGAGAAGAGACAAAATAGCATATGATACTTGAGCCCCTGGCTCTGTCTGAATCTAAAATGTGAACTAGATCCGCTGTACACACGGACTTAGCGATAGAAGTGATGATCTGATCAGTAAGATGGAAGGAAGATGAAGTAAGAGTGAAAGACTACGTGATGTTTCGCGCCTCGACTCGTATCCGATGATAAGCTCGTCAGCTCGGAAGTACACAATATATGCGTCTCAAAATGATGAATGTCAAAGAATAAAGGAAATAGTCCATAAGAAGTAATAGAATATTTAAATGAAGTGTCTGGATGAATGATGTATTTGAGAATAGTAAAGAGTGAGGAAGTTATAGCTAATTGAAGAGTCCATGTTATAAAATGAAGTGAAATCGAAAAACTGTCCTTAAAATCCTTTTCAGCGTTCTCTATAACAATATGCACCTAACATGAAGACCATCGCATGCTTGAGATCATGAGGCCAGAATGGAGAGTGAAGGCAGTAAGCATTATGTTCCATTACAGCTATGTCTCTCCATTGGTCAGCTTTGGATGTGATAAACATTGGATATTTACCATGAATTATACAACATCCGCAAGACTAGCCTGTCCGCCAAAGGCTGTCAACAAATCCTGTTCCATTGTGTATGTACAGATTGAAGTACCAACAAACCAATGATGATGGCACCCTATAACTTCATGACCAATGAGGAGTGGTTCAGGACCAAGTGTTTCTGGAAGTACAAAACAGAGATGGAAGACTGGGGTCACTATGATGATGACCACGCACCACCTGGTTTCCCCATGCCAGATGGCTTGAGAGTGTTGCAGAACAATGAACTGCTGCCAGGAGATGATCTGGATGATGACCTGATCCAGGGGTAGTTGAACTTGCATGTGCTAATATCTTACTTGTCTGTCTGCTGCTGTCTCTTCTTCTTGCTCATCCATCTGCTGCCCATCCCGTCTGGTGGCTCATCTGTTTGCTAACTGTCTCTTCTTCGCGGTAGTTGCTGCATTCCCTTATCTTGACCACCTTGCTGTCATACACCCAACTGTATCAGTGTCATCACATAGTTATTGTCATGTAAAACCCACAGTAGTTATAAAAGAACATCTTGGATGTGGGAACAGTACTGAATTTCTAAGTTTAAGCGAGGCATGAGCTTACACTAGTCAAATTGCATGCCTGCCTGGACACAGCCACGCACTCGCGCAACCAGCTACCTCATCATGTGCAAGTTGCCCATGTCAACAACACCTGGCATTGTTTTCTGCACGTAGCTTAGTTCACTCACGGTATGCGTTCCTGCGTCACTCAATGCATGGAGCGTCACTAACCATAGCTCTGCGCGCACAGGGTTAGTGTCTCGGAATCACACAATGCAGCGGAGACCACTCGCTGCAGCATGTGTTTTCCAGAGGGGCTCACACCAACCCTTTTAGCTCTCATACACATACTCGCACATGCACTCACTTGCTGCATCTCCACACTTCGCTCAGGTAAAAACAATGCTCACTTGCTTGCTGCAGAATCTGCTGACCTTGCAACAGATTCTATTTTGCATGCAAGTGAACCCAGTTACATCTGGCTCCACCATCCGGTTAAGAAACACTCTGTCAAAGTCTGCATTGCCAAGACGCATGCACTCAAAGCCACATAGGTCACTGATCTCAAAGCCACAAAGAATAATCTTGTCATGCAACCTGATGTCCCCCACTTCCCTGACGGTCTGTGGACCAATGTTCTTGCCAACCATTTCATCAACCTCAACAAAGTTTATTCGGGACATTATGCTCTCGAGTCTGACCACAAGCACACTCAGACCATCGGCAACCTTGACATCACACTCACATCCGGCAGTGGGAGCAGCAAGCCCAACAAAACAATCAGGACACATGGGGAATGGTCAATTGCCTTCACCGCTGCCAAGACTGCCATACTCTTCGCCCATTCCCATAGAGGCGATGAGCTCACCCAACACAAGGCCTTCATTATCAGTCAATTCTCTGCCATCAAAGACATTAGAGAACACAGCAAGGTCATCAATCTTGACCAAGCAATACAGTTGCATGTCTTGTGGGGAAACGATCTATCCTTCATTTCTTATAGTGAATTCAATGACCTCTTCACCCATCACATCTTCTCCAACCCTTCACTCAGTGAATGCAATGTCAAGTGAGCCAGGATTGAGTACTTGGGATTACAACTGATATGCAGGCACTACAATGGTGGCTGCTGCTCAAGTGATGGATGCAAATACCGGCACCTATGTAGCATCTGTTTGGGACAACATCAAGCCAAAGACTGTTCAGCAAAAAAATCTAGCGGCAAGAAAAGCAGCACTCACTGAACATCTGAAGCATCTCAGATGGGCACGAGGTTTCATATGGTCAACATGATCACCTTCTAAGTCACCTTCTGCTGATACCACTGAATTCTTGTATAATAAATACGTGTGTGTGTATTTATAGATTGCTCCGAGTGTATTCCATTCCGGCGTTCGAGTGACGTAGGTAATGCAACTGAGTTACTGGGTCCAGGGATGTGAAGGGATTGGACTGAGTATTTAGGTCTGGGTGGTTCGAGGGATTCGGTACGTGTTCGTAGGTAATATAAGTATGTAGGTGTGTCGGTAGATATATGGGGAATCGAGTTACGGTATGATTCGATGGAATCTGTTAGCGCTGCGTTGCCTAGAAAGGACACAGGGACTAGTCTAGCGGATACGACACTTGCACGATGAAAGTGAGAGGGATAACAGATTGTAGTGATTTTTTGTATCTAAAAATTAGCTACTTTATACAACTGAGTGGCTGGACTAGCTGTATTAGGGTGTAGGGACGAAAATTGTGGCAGAGCGAATAAAGATGGGGAGCAGGTGCGTATGTATGTGCCTCGGGCATGGAACTGGGATGGAGCGGTCGAGTGGAGTGGAATTATTATGTACATGACATGTACCTATGCGACTGAAAGATGGTTGTGATGTTGTAAAATATGTGATTGGACGGATTGGGAGCGGGGGAGAATGAGTGATAAGAAATGGGGCCAGTATTGGTTAATGACAGGTGATGGGGCCAGAATGTGTGTATGATGGCATATTTTCGTATCGTGACCACACGTACTCACGGAATGAATGCACCGTTTGCTGCGTGGTGTCATCAGTCACTATACTTTGTTATTTATAACATGAATTTGCTGACCCATTTCCTCTGGTTCCTAGTGCTGTACTCGACAACCTGCAGGTGCAAAGCACCATAGCTGCAAATCCACTTCTATTTCAGATCATTACCCCCATCAACATCAATCACTTCAAAGCGCTTCTGACCACACATCTGAACTGTGCCCTTGTTGCTTCCATCTGCCGTGGTCTCCGTGAAGGTATGTGGCCTTTCACTAACCCAGATGAGAGTGCACCCTCCACTTTTGACTACTCTTCATGTCAAACACCTGAGGAGGGGCTGGTCTTTATCAGAGAGCAGCGCAATGAGGAGATCACCGCAAAATGATACTCACCCACTTTCAGACTTGACTTGCTGCCGGGCATGTACAGCATACCTATAGGAGTTGTGCCAAAGCCACACTCAACCAAGTTTCATCTCATAAATAATATTAGTGCAGGCCCTCACTTGCCAAACTCATGGATTGCAAAGAGCAACTCCTCAATATGCCTCGACAATTTACAAGATTTTGGAATTATTCTAAGAAATGTACATCACATGTACAAGTGTCCCCCTGTCTGGTTATTTAAAAGCGATGTCTTGGGAGCTTACCATCGTTGGCCCATCCATCCATATTGGCAGATCAAGCAAATTGTCACAATTGATGGACAGCGGCATGTTGACCGATGCATGCAATTTGGCACCTGTAGCACTGCCCAGATCTGTGCACATTCATGGGGCTTGTCATGTGGATTGCCATCCACATCAAGAAAATTTCTGACCCTCTCCATTACATGGATGACACTTGGTCCTATGATATGAACCTGAAGCTTCATTTCTATAAACCCTATAACTCCTTCTTCCCTCACAAACAAGTCCAGTTGCTGTAGCTCTGGGATGAGATCGCACTTCCGCACAGTCAGTTGAAGCAAGTCTATGGTGCCATACTGTGCATCATTGGTTTTGACATTGACCCCTCTGCCATGACCATTACACTACCCGACGAGAACCGTCTCCAACTAGTCCAAGCGATCCGATCTTTTGTTGACACATCCATATCACACAGACACCCTTTAGTTGAGTGGAAACACTTATTAGGTTGGATGAACTGGGTGCTCAATGTTTTCCCTCTCCTTTGACCCACATTGCAGTCCTCATACAGCAAGATCGCAGGAAAGACAATCGCTAGAGCTTCAATTTACCTCAACGAAGCAGTCACTTCTGACCTTCACTGGTTTGCGGACACTGTTGGTCCCATGAGCAACTCAACAGAGAGCGAGCCATCACTCTTGGTCATGCAATAGAGTCGTCCACCTGCCTTACTTACAACTCCCACCTCCAGTCATATCTAAATTTCTGCAAACTACACCACTTCAGCATTGAACCAACCCCAGATATGTGTTATGATCCAGTGCCTCGTGGATCTCCAATGACCCTATTTGGAAACTAACCCATCCCAAGCCCATACCCCAAGCCTGACCTTATCCGAGTCCGTTCCCAAAGTAGTCCAAGCCTGAGCCAATCCCCGTTCCCTATACCCCGCTCCCCTGAACCCCATTCTTATCCGTCCCCGAACTTCATTATGATCCCCATAGTTACTTCTGCCCAGCCCTGTTCCTCTGTTATCTGTATATAAGTCTCACTGTATGTACTTCGATTTTCAGTCAGAAATCCAACTAGATACCCTTCAGATCATTTATTAGCTTCTTGCTCCATTGCCTCTTAGTCCCTTCGCTCCTCTTGTCCTAACTCGCTCCGAAATCAAGGGCGCATGTAATAGTGGATGGCACAGCACATAAGCTGAAGCTAAGCCCTCACTAGTAATCCTCGGCTGAGCTCGGTCTGAACTCGCCTGAGGTCCTACATGAAGACCCAGTCTTAACAATATGCTTAGCTTCTATGTTGTCTGCATGGCACACCATATCAAGCCCAACTCTGTCAGGCATTTGCAACACCCTCTACCCCCACTTCCCCAATGTGCATGCTGCCCGTCACACCCCCATTGTTGTACAGTCCCTAGCCGGCATGAAAAAGCTACGTGGCTCACCAACAACAATGTGCAAACACCTGCTGTCACCCGACAACTTAACTGCACTCCTTGCCGCATTCAAACCAACCAACTACGACAACATTATGTTCTGCACCATGCTCCTCACTGGCTTCTCATCCCTGATATGCCTCAGAGAGATGACTCAAGCTAACAGCCCGCAGAAGCAGTCAGCAAAGAAATTCCCTCTGCATCACTCCCTCTCCATGCATCCCCACCAATTCTCATTCCACCTGCCTTTCCACAAAGCCGACCACTTCTACCAAGGCAGCACAGTCGTCATCCTCAAAAAACCCCGCTCCACTCTTGATCCCCTCATGCACATGCATGCATACCTCAAACAGAGGGACAGGTGGTTCCCATACCATCACAAGCTCTGGCTCACCTCCTCGGGCACCATACCAACGTATTCATGGTTCGTGCAATTACTACAGACAACATTGGGCGCAGAGGTAGGCGGCCACTCGTTGCATTCTGAAGGTGCCACCACACTTGCCCTCGCAGGTGTCCCCGACAACATCATCCAAGCAATGGGCCAGTGGGCCTCCGACTCCTTCAAAATATATATTCACAAGCACCCAGTCATACTCCATACTCTCATCCACGGCCAAGTTGTCTCAGACACCCCTCATTGACAAGAGAACCACATCCACATCTGGTAGTCATCCTCATATCTCCTTCATGCCCCTGTCAATCTTTTTTTTGCATGCAGCTACCTCAACAGGCACCAGTTTCGGCCCACTAACTTGTCATCCCCTCACTCCAACTCACCTTACCCAGGCACGTCGCAATTCGAGTCTAATTAACATTGCTTAAACACATGGTTAGCTTCTGTGGATAGAGTGGCAAGTTAGGATGCACTTTCTTCAGGCTAATTGTAATCCACAATGGTGGCTCGTGGTCTAAAATAGTGGTGCGAGCAAGATGGCAACAAATCCAAGTCACAGGGATCAGGATTGGTGGGACAAAAGGTCCCGGGGGCATGAAGGTGTCGTATTCCAACATGACAATGTCATGTTCAGGACTATGACCAATTGGTTAGCATGAACACAATGCGATGCGATACTCACAAGGGTAGCCAGTGATTGTTCTCAACCGGTGATTGTGAGGTGATCTTGAGCCAACACATCTCAGCGAAGATAGTTGTGCTGTAGCCCCATTGTGTGTGTTCAAAGATATCTAACACCTCTCCATGGTAACTTCTGTCAAAGATGTCAACTTTGACAAGGGCAGAGCGGCAATACTTGGCAATTGCACTGCGAATGGGCACAATCTGGCATCTAGCCCAAAGAATGTGACCAAAGAAGGACCCTCCTTCCACTAATACATTGGAGCGACGGGTGACTCCGATCTCAGTTGGATACCACACACACTCTCCAGGAATTTGGTTGTAATAATGGTGTAGTTGAGCTCACATTTCACTGCTCATGGCTGTGTGCTGCAGGATAGGCCCTCAAGTGATTGCTGCGCATATCAGGGCTATATACAACAGGTGGTGATTGTCATAAACATGTAAAGTATACAGCCACTCACAATCATCTAAAACTTGTTCCTGTATGTGTGCTTGATGTTCAGCAGCTGCTGCAGCTACCTTAACTATGCTTCGAGCTGCTGCACCTTCTTGCAACATGTACAATGCAAGAGTTTGTGACATAAAATCCTGAGGACCATCAAGAGATGTTACATGGTGTAGCTGACAGTTGAATAGTAAGCTCCTAAGCTGGGGCTATGTTAACTGACTCATGCACTCAGATCTCACGTTCCCACTCACAAAGCATTGTTTTCTCAAGCTGCCCTTTCCCTCAGTTGTTTAGTTTGAAGTTCTTTAAGATTTTGTTCAACCGTTCACCTAGGAAACACCAGAAACCATACACAGGACCATAGTCCTGGATCTGGGTCGCAGTGTGTGGCAAAGTGGTGGTTTGGCATCATGGCTGCCACACCATAGAGCTAGTTCTCAGTCAATAATAAATTCAGCACTATGGAGTACAACTCACTTCCTTGAAGCCACCAAGGTATTCTAGCATAAGAGTGTGTGCTCAATCAACATCAACATAAGAGTGTGTGCTCATGTTAAGTTCACGGATGTTACCCGGAACTTCGGAGGTTGGAGACTCGGAGGTCGGACTTCGAAGGTATGCGAGGGGGGTAGGGACTTGGCTTCAACTTATGGGTTGCGCCACCCACTATCGTTTGATCCCTAATTTCAGAGATCGGAGGTTCGGAGGTTTGGAGATTGACTAGAGGCTCGGACTCGGAGGTATCAAATAATAGTATCTAACTATAGAGAGGAATGCGAGAAGACTGGAGGTGGTAACGAGGAATTAAGTCGATATTCGAACTAAAGAACTGGATACAAGTTTGGAGGACTATTAATACCTCGTAAGCTAATTGTATCCTAAGAACGTATAACAAGAAGGATATAAGAGGCGTATAACAAGCGGAGTTCGGAATAGGGTCGGAGGTTCGGATCGAGAGAGGTACAAGTATTCTACTTTGGGTCGTGAATGAGGATTATACTTTAAGAGGTAAACAACAAGAACTAAAACGGAACATAATAACTACTTCGGAGTTCGGAGGTCCGAAGGTTTGGAGCTTCAGTGTTGGATCTCAGGGATCTAACAGCTCAATCAACATCAACATAAGAGTGTGTGCTCAATCAACATCAACATCAGTAAGAGCCTCGGAGGTGAATATCTTGATTGAAGTAGCCAATTTGAGGAACAATAAATCCTCTCCTTCATACATCCTCTGTTGTGGCCTTTTGGGAGGTGGAGGGGCTTCCACAGCTGTGCGCTTCCCTTTTTTTTTCTTTTCTTTTTCTGTGTGCATTGGATGAGATGGATCAGCAGTGGCAGCCTGGGCCTCAGCTTGTTGTGACTGATATTTCTCCCCATGCTTTTTCTCCCATTCAGCTGTATTTTTGTGCCTGTTTTCTGTTTTCTTTTGGAACTCTTGCAGTTGTGGTTTCAGATACTTGTCCCATATTAGCAGAATCTTAGCAGGGGATAATGAGTGACCAAGAAGCATATTCAGGATATACTTACAGTCAATACACCAAATATGGTGGCCAGCACCTTGTAGTTGTCTGCAGTGAGACTCCCCCCTGCCGGCTCTCCCACCTGAGGATTAAGATAACCTATAAATGGTGGGAACTTGAACTCAAAAGAGTTGGACATGTAAGCTGCCATGCAGTGAGGGTTATATGAATGGGTAATGCTGACCTTAGCTAAATATCGGTGGATATCTTCAAGTTCATGTGGAATTTTGTCAGTTGAAGCACAAAGTGCAGAGTTTCCCTTGATCCAAATGCCATACCATTGGGTTTTGATAACACCTGTGTGAAAATACTCAACAATTGTTCAACAAATGGATGAATACCTACCCATTAGGAGGTTGTGCATTGGATCAATGAGGGTCATCTGAACTGGATCAAAATAGGGGAGACGTGCACATTCAAACCATCGAGCTCCCACAGTCTTGAAGTACTCCTCTTGTTTGTCACCACTTAGTCTTCTCCATTGTGCAGCATTCTGTCAATGTTGCTCTCCATTGCAAGGCACACATTCTGTCCTGGATCAGCTATAGTTGTCAATGACTACAAACATGTATGTACCACAACGTAAAGCCTCATCTGAAAATAGGTTCGCCTATGTCACATGGCATTTCGTACATGGTGCCTCGTTATGGTTTTTGTCTGCAAAGCCAGAGAGTTTGACCATTGCAGGATGATCTGCAATAATCCCTATGAGTGCCACACATACCAAATGGCCTACAAGCCATTGCATTAATAGTTCAGGAACCAAGTGAGGGCCAATACCTTTGCAGAATGAACAAGTTGGCACCTTAATTCTCTCATAGTAAAGTCATAACAGGTCATCCACAATGAGCACAAGTAGGTACTGAAGTTGTTCTCCTGACAGTTCCTTTGGTCCTGATGTCATGGTTGGCACTAAGAGGGTCTGTGGCTAATGCCTAATGACAATGTGAAGTAGAGTTGATACAGTTAGTAGACAGGGACAGACCTTAACCCAGCACCTAGGTTGACCACAGAGAAAGATGCCACACCAGAAGAATGGCATGCACCTGTTTCTGTACAAGTGATTCCAAACCTGCAAGGTGATATCAAATATAATATATCAAGATAATAACGAAATTGGTACCAGTTGAGTCCCAATGTCGCACCTAACCGCAATTCACCATTGTCATTGTGGCTGAAGAATAACTTGCTGTCAAGTCTGAGCATTGTCTTCCATACATTACCATCCATAATGTCATGGTATACACCATCTTCATGAGGGATTGTTTTCCAAATCTCACAGTCCTTCTCCATACCTACTTGTGCAACAAATTCTGCAATTAGTGATGATAAAGGCTGGAATGGTGCTGAAATCAATGGAACTGGTTTCTTCGGTATAGCCCTTTTGATCCCTAGTCAACTCATACCATCAGATACAGCCTGCGAGATAGGACTTGGAGCCACTCGAGGGTAACAGCCTTGTTGGCAGATTGAGCATTGTACCTTGCATGCTTCATCTGAATGTGCAACTGAAGGTGTGAATGTACGGCATGTGGGACAGACAGCCATTGTAATGAATCGGTCTTGCAGATTGAGTTGTGCAAGTGTGGTAGTTAGAGTACTGGGCATCTTGTCTTCAGGAGGAATGAGGAACAGAGTGATGAATATCTTTCATAGACAGAACAGCATAAGGGAGCAGGCTTGGAATGACATGTGGTGATGCATGTGTAGCAGCACCACAAACAGTAGAATTAGCCTTATGTACCACTTTGTGTGGGCTTTGTTGAATGTTTCTGCAGCTGGCACATGAGGTGGTGGCAGTGGAAATTGATGAACTATGTTGTCAGTCATACCTGAGTGTGATATTGTGGCAGCATCGGGAGGTTGCATGGCATTCATTTTTGGATTAGGGTGAACCTCTGGGACCTGAGGTTCCTCACCGTCTTCTGTTTCCATATCAGTATGCTCGTGATCCTCTGTGTCACCATCATACATTGTAAACACCCAATGCTCATGGGGAAATGGTTGTTGTGGAGGCGGCTTCTCAACAGTAATGATTGTGCTGTCCTTGTCATTCTCAGCTGGATCTGTATCTAGATTCAAACCTTCATCATGATGAATGTCAGCCAATAAGAAGCTATCATCTGGATATGTGGAGTATTCTACTTCAGGAACCTCAGGGTCCACATCCAGCTGCAGAAACTGGAATATAGTGGGTACTGGGATATTCATTTCAAGGAACAGGTCTGGAACTGCAGATCCTTGATGGGATGAGGAGGCCATATTGAACCCTCAAGCTCCAGGTTGTATTGCCAGTCCTTGGCTTCTCCATGTGATGCTGCTGCGAGGGACTGGGCAACCTCTACCCCTGGTGATGTAGCCTTGAGAGGAGCTTGAAAAACCAAGGACCAATGAGCCTCAGTAGCTGCACACATGGGAAGTGCCCTGATGTCCCAAGGGAGGCCCACCTTGTTGAGAAGACATGTTGAAGTGTTGTGTACTACCTAGACACCTAGTCTAATAGATTGATTCCAGTAAAGATTATTTATGCCTACTGATATGCTTCACACACAAAGTCAACTTACTTGTGAAGGGCACTAGATCTGGCAATCTTGCCACACAATTAATATTATCTGACGTTGATTTCCAAACCCTAATTGATTATCCTGAGGCAGGGTGGATGGTCGGGATGAGGTTGTTGTTGGGCATAGGGCAGAATCTAGTTACCTAAGTCATCTAAGTTGAGTGCCCAGGTGAGAATCAACATTCTTCTAAGTTGAAACCACCTGCTCATGGCTACCCCAGGCTGTAACAGGTCAGGAATCTCGATACCCTAGCGAGATTGACTGTTCAGGTACTAGATTAGTCTGAATTGGCAAGCTAATGGGTCTAGCTGAGAATCTAGATTCCAGGGCTGCTCACAAAGTCAACAAGGGGTGTATATATTATCTACTCAGGATAATCTAAGGTCATAATAGACCATCTATCTGGCATTGCCTGAACAGATGTGTCGCTCAGGGACATTTGGCGACATTTCATTTTCAGATATTACCGCTCTGAATACAGTGACAAATGGAAGTGAAGCTTAAATCACGGTGTGTCCTTATCCCACGATCAGACCCTCAAAGCCTGCTTGTATGGTGGTGAAAAGGCAGATCAGTTTATGGATGGCAGCAGACTTCACCAGAAACTGGGACCTCACACTGAAGCTTAAGGCTCATGATTGACACACAATGAAGGTGTTATCTTAGCTTCTGACTAGAAAATTTTTATGTCTTGAAAGTACCCACTGAGCATCATACAGAACATTTATATCAAGTCCCAGTAATTTATAAAGCATTACAAAAAATTTTACAAGCACTTGCTAGGTGAATTGAATGTGGAGTGGCCCTGGGGTTGCTTATGATGATATTCTTCATCAAAAAAAAAGGAGTTTTACAACCTGTTGTGTGAGTTTATCATATGGGATCCTCTACCACACTCTCTACCATGCTCTCCTGCTGCACGGTCTGTATGCCCTTCAGGCCCCCACACTATCATGTCAGCAGTCAGTATTGTAGTCTAGCTTACCCCCACCTTGCAGCACTCCATCACAGTGTTCTGACTACCTCCTGCGGGCCAGTAATACCTGTGTAACCTCTACCTCTAACCCACCCTCACCTCACCTGTGGCTACTTCATCTCCACTACATCTGCTTCTCTCTCTTGTATCAGCTCCAGCTTATGTCCTAGAATCCCCTAAGGTAGCCTCATATACCTTCAGAAGACAGAATCACCGCAGCAAAGTGTGTGGTTCAAGTTGGATAAGTCCTTACTTGCATTGTGTTTAAGTTTTTTTTTTTTTTTTTGTTTCCATTTGTATCTATTGGGGCCATGGCCCTATGTAAGATGATACACGCGGGGGGTTTTATGAGTGTCTATCATCTATCATGGTGACATGGGATCGGGCATCGACATTGGCCGTGAGGCATGTGTGCCCCGTAGGGGCGTGCACGGACATGGCTGTCAGGCCTGGCTCTGCTCAGCTGCAGTCAAGTCCCCAAAGGTGGCTGTGAGGCGACCTGTCACCGCGATGTACCTGAGGAGAGGCCTTACGGCTTTGGGATGGGAAAGGAGCCTGGACAGGGAGAATGAATCCCTAGGGAGCACGCTGTTCAGTGTCCAGCGGTGTCCCACGTGGGCGGGGCAGCTCATGATGAAGTAGTGGACTGTCTCCTCTTTTTCATGACAGGCTGGGCAGAGTGGGGAGGCGGCGTTGCCTGTCCTGGCCAGGTGCACATTCAATGGGACATGGCCAGTGCGTAGCTGCATGAGCAGGCTGGCCTGTTTGCGAGTCAGGCCGGTGGTAAGTTTGTGGAATCGCGAGGAAGGTGCAGAGGGGTCTATCGTGTTGAGGAGTGGATACCTACTTGACTTTTTGAATCGTGCGACTGACTCTCATTTAGTGTCATCTTTGTGTCTGCGCTTGGCAGCAGAGGAGCTGATTGGCAGTCCTTTCCGGAGTGTTGTGGGGAGCTCGTGAAGGGGGCTGGACATGCCTTTGGCTGCTCTCTTTGCTTCTATGTCTACCTGGTGGTTCCCCTTGATCCCCATGTGGCCTGGGACCCAGCAGACCATCAGCTCGGCCGCTGCATGTTTGCGGCTCACCATATCGAAGTGGTTGTGGACTTCGTCTACTAGATAGTGGCTGGGAGCTGGCCTTGTTAGGCCTGTTGCATCGATCGCTGCCTGGCTGTCCACTCCAACATCTGCCTGCGACACCCTTGTTTCTCCTGCCAGTAGGTGTGCTGCAAGCACCATGCCTACCAGTTCGGCCTCATACACCATGTGATGTCCGGACTCTCCCATGTAGACCTTGAGTGACTTTGTCTGGCGGCCATCCTTGTATAGGATGGCTGCTGCGCCTACCCCTCCATCCATGTCCGAGCCATCTGAATACACCTTTATCCGAGTCCTGCTCTCCTCCTCCTCCTTCTTTGCCTCCTCTTTGGTCTCTGCTTTCCTCACCTTGAAGCCCCTTTCCCATCCCGGTGCCTGTCTGTAGCAGTCTATGGTCTCAAAGCCCTCTGGGCTGATGCTGAACGCATGCAGCAGCTCGTGGATGGGTGCCCGATGCTTCTTTACATAACGTGCCCCTCTGCGTGCGTGCCTGTGCAGTGGGTGGGACTTCGGCACTGTGGCTAGCCTGACAGCTGCGCGGTGAAGGAAAATCGAACAAAACGCATCTAAAAGCTTCAAACTCCGAGGAGCCTTTAAAAACTCTAAGCTCCACACGCATCTATTTCATCTCAGCTTATTCCATCATCTCAGTTCAGCCCAGCCAGTCGACTCAGCCATACCCCATCAATTATCAGTTCATTGTTATCCCCATGCCGATCACCAGCACAGCTTCAGACCTTATTCCACTTCAGACCTTCGAACCGCCAGCATCGTCGGCACTATCACGATGGTCACTCGATTCGGAAGACATTCAAAGACAAGCCGAGCTTCACCATATGCTTTACCCCCAGTCTCCTAAAGCAGCACGGCTCTCAATGAAGAAGTCACATCTCTATCTTTCGAAATCATATGCCATCGGAGATTCAGTGTTTTTCCAAGACGACGCGCAGCCATTTACGTTCCTTGGATACACGGGCAAGATTGTTCACAATGAA
>QFFB01002207.1:0-13309 GCA_003316465.1 Ramaria cf. rubripermanens | reverse complement strand
ATTCCCCCTTTGCCAGGTATGCCCTTGCATTGTATGTAGTTGTATATGACTTAGGATTACCCCTTTACCAGTGTGCCACTTGAGTGTAGAGCATCTGCTTAGGTTGTCCTCACATAGTACTTGTAACATCATACCATTTAACAGAAAGGCTCTAGAAAATATTTGCTGCACTTGCCATCTTTCATGCAGGGGCCCTTGGATTATGATCACCACATGGACCATGAGTCATCATGTCACAGACCAACTTGTAAAGCAAGGAATGTGTCTCTGAATCAGGGAACTCTGCTGAAATCATGGCATCAACCTCATGTGGATGTCTGATCTTGGAGTCTCTTCTTGGAGTCTCTGTAAAACCAGATGAGGAGATGCATATGTGGGAGGCACCTTTTCTGGAATTCGATGGTGTGAATGTGAGTGATGGTGCCCCCAAATTTTTTTGCTTGACAATCAAGTCAAGGAGGTATTTTTTTATGAGGTGGAATGCCCTGCACACCAAGTCAGGTCTGTCCTGTATGGTTTGTCCAGGCAACAGTGTATCCTTGATCTCTTGGCAGTTAGGATTGGCAGTCATAGTGACAAACAAATCAGCCAGACCACTCTTCCTTGTAATAGCCAGAGAGTTCTGTAGGTTTTTCCTCATATCCTGTGTGTGTCCTTGAAAAAATCCAGGCAGAATAAATTTTAAAATGGTTTCCTCAGTCAAGGAATTGTATAGCAACATTGATTTCTACAAAGTTTCCCTGTCAAATATTCAAAGCTTTCTTAGAATTTCATGACAATTTTCAGGTCATAATATTCAAAAAATTTTGCAAGGCTTTTCTAAACCAAAAAAAACTCTGATAGAACAATGAAAATTTTTTCCAATTTCATGAGATAGGAAATCATCAAGAAATGAAGAATATCCTTAGATTTTCCAATGGATTTTCTCAGTTAGAAAATACTGTCATGCCTCCGGTGAGAGTAGGACATATCACCAATATCATATATAGCCAAGAATGCTCTAGCTGACACCGCACGCGCAGACTTGGCTGGATCTGAGTACAGGAATTAACAGCTGTGCTCTCGGTTTCACTCAGTTTTGGATTTAAAATCCCACAAAGTACATGGGAAGGGCATGTTTACTGTTACAATAGAATGAAAAACTGGATAGGGCCTGCTTAGCTGAAAGGTGGGTGATAAAGGACTCGGCATGATGGTTCATTACCGGTTTGGGGGATAGTACAGACGATTAGGCTTTCGGCTGTTCACACTTGTCAGGCTCCGTCATCCCCCAATCTTTGTCGACATCTGTATGCAAAGGCAACCGCTTCATACCAAGACTTGCAATAAGTCCGAGTGCGCCGACGCCAATCAAAACACGCCATATCACACTTAGACTCCCCGCGAAGGCATTCCGCACGTCGTCCTTCAAAGGCTGCTCCATCGTCGAGATCAAAGGAATAACTGCATAAGCAATAGCAGTCCCTTCCGGAAACACGGAGACGAAACCCGACGGAAGCCGGCGTTTAAGCTCATTCTGAAGCACTGATCCTGCGATGGTCACACCCCAAACCTATCCAGGTATAGGATCACCGAGAGATACGGCAGGGAGACGCACACGGCTCACCTGAGCAAAATTTCGGCAGAACGTGAAGAATGCGAGAGCTCTGGCATTGGACGACACGGGCAGCGGGGCAAGAACCGGGAAGTACGTCGTCATGGTCAAAATACCCATTCCCGCCCCAACGATAATCTCGTATCCAATGGCCGTCATTCGCGAGGAATCTGCTGTTATCGTGCTCAACAAGCCAGCCCCAATCATGATCATTGCCCATGCTAGCCAGAGTTGGGGACGGTATTGATGTGATTTGGCAACGCTGAGACCTGATATTATACCTGACGGTGCAACACTGAAGGCGAGACCAAAGACATCAACGCCAGAGGCGATTGGTGATGCCGTTTTGCAAGCTTGGAAATAAACTGGCATGTAGTCTGAACTCGTTCTCTGTTAGTCCTTATCTCGAGCGACACGAGAACACTGACAGATGAGCGCTATAAGGGCTATTGGCATGATAAATGTTTGCAGGTAACCGCTGATACTGGTGGCTGTCGAGAGAATTGAAAACGGGACCTATGCCACAAAGTGAGACCACGAGGCCATCTGGCGTGATTATGAATGCTTACGATAGGATGCGCGGCAATTTTTGTATCGTAGGCTACGAATCCTACCAAGCCCAGCAGACCCAAAATCAAAGGCACGAGAACGCGCGCAGAAGACCATGGGAACTGGACGCCGCCCCATGTAAGAGCAACCATGCATGCGCTGGAGCTAGCAATGACTAGCAGATTCCCACTAGGTTGTGGGTTTTTCTGTGTCAGCACACATACAGCCTTCAGAAGTACGTAGCACGTACACCAAGTCCATTTTACCCATTTTTTCTTTCAAAGTGCCCGTTGGTGTTCGAAGCCGTAGGAAGTTAAGCACCAACACTCCGACAACACCACATATTGGAATATTCAGATCTGTGAGCATAAGGTCACAATGGTATCCCAATGTCTTGTTGCTTCACGAACAAAAGAGCCATCGCCATTGACCGCTTTCCGCCAGACTGCCTCCGATCACCGGGCCGACGCCGCTTGCAACCGCCCAGGCTCTGGGAAATTAGAAGTAAGCTCAGATAAATAAATGCTGCTAAACAAACGCACATTCCAAGCAAACCGTTGAACATACCTCGCTCCCGAAGAGGGACAAGATCAGACAATATAATTTGAGTGAGGGACAGTATGCCACCACCTCCGAGTCCTTGAATAGCTATAATTCCAAGTTCATGAGTCATGGCACGAAAATCCCGCAAATAGCTTATGATGCTCACTTCTGCCAACAATGAGAACGTTCATGTTGGGTGCCGCGCCACACATGGCGCTTCCCGCAGCAAAAATAAACAGAGAACAAAGCATTATAGGACGACGTCCAAAAACCTGAAAGTCGCTAGCACCAAACCTCTGAACTCCTTCAGGAGGGCTTTCGGTTGCTTACCTGGGCCAAGCCACCGCTCATTGGCAGAAAAGCTGTTGCGGAAAGTGCGTATGCCGAGCCGACCCAAACAAATTGCGAGCCATGCAGATCCGCTACGATGACCGGGAGGGCTGTGGTTACCCCGGCCTGGCGGTTCGTAAAGTACGACGATGCAGTTTTATCTGGAAGGGTAACTCACTAGTTCCAAGGCCGCTATAAAGAGCGACAAGGCAATGGACAGAATAATGAGCCAGAACCTGAAATCTCTTAGAGGTTTTTCTCCAGAAGCAGGGGAAACACCGGGTTGCTGGGCATCTAGACCTGCCAGTGATGTGTCCGAAGACTCTCTTGACTGCATGACGAACGGTGGGGAGGGGTGTTACAGTGTACAAACCTAGTCCGACAGGGACCAACGCCTCTTTTATTGAATACTTGAGGGGTTCGGCTATATAGGTGAAACCAGTAGTACTAACATCGCGAGGAAGGGGTGTTATGAATATAACTTAAACAAAAGATATAGATAAAATCACTCATTAACGACGATGCTGATGGATCCCGGCGTTTTATCACCGGGATATTATCTATAGATATTTCCCCTATTTTCAGACGATTTGCGATGTGCCTGGGTAAGGCGAGTTGGGGTGAGGCGACGACAAGTTAGTGGGCCGAAACCGGTGCCTGGCAAGGCAGCCGCGCGCAAAAAAATGAGTTGACAATCAGGGTGATCGCAAGATGTGCGTGTGTTTCTCTTGTCAACGGGGACGTCGGAGATGGCTTGGCCAGGGATGAGAGCGTGGACTACGACGGGGTGATTGCGGATGTAGATTTTGAACGAGTCAGAGGCCCACCGGCCCATTGCTTGAATTACGTTGTCGGGGACTCCTGCGAGGGCGAGTGTGGTGGCGCCGCCGGAACGCAATGAGTGGCCACCTACCTCCGCGCCCAATGTTGCCTGTAGTCGGCGCACAAACCATGAATAAATCGGTACGGTGCCCGAGGTGAGCCACAGCTCGGGATGGTACGAGAACTGCTTGTCCCTTTGCTCGAGGTACGCACGCATGTGAATGAGGGGATCGTGAGCGGACTGGGTTTTTTCGAGGACGACGACCCATCAGTAAAAAACAGGATGAATTCATAGCAGTATATAGTCAAGATAGCTCACACAGCCCGGCAGACAAGTCCCGATTATCTTGTTCCCCATAGTCTGGAAGGGTGGCCCTATAGCGCTCCATAGCACTAACATAGCGCCCTATATACATCTGGTGTCCTTTCAAAGCTCCTTATAGGGGCTGCCCTATAGAAAATTCTAGTATTAATGTAGCATGGTGTGGTGGTATATGAAGTGCCCTTGCCCATTCTGTGTCACACAGCAGCCAGAGAAGGTAGAAAAGATATTCATTCCAGGGATCAAGGGTGATAAAATATCAATACATTGATTTGAACTGTAGTATGCCGCCCAGTTATGCCACACCTTGCTCATCCTCACTCCCCACCATGGCTTCATGTGCAGCTGTGTCGAATTCTTCATGTGTAAACTTGTGAGTTGAGGGCAGGTGTTTTTCAATGCTACCCACCCCAGACTGTGCCATATCACACCTCAGTGGCCATTGGAGTGGAGTGAGCATGTCCATGTATCCTCCATGTCCATGTATCCTCCATGTCCATGTATCCTCCATGTCCATGTATCCTCCATGTCCATGTATCCTCCATGTACATGTCCAAGTATCCCCTGTGTTCATGTGTCCATGTATCCTATGTATCCATGTATCCCCACTGTCCAAGTATTCCCAGATCAGTACTATATCCCCATATGTACAGTACTGGGATCATGACCATACCGGGATCATACCATACTGGGATCATACCATACTGGGATCATACCGTACCGGGATCATACCGTACCGGGATCATACCATACCAGGATCATACCATACCGGGATCATACCGTACCAGGATCATGACTGTACTGGGATCGTACTGGGATCATGACCATACTGGGATCATACCATACTGGGATCATGACCATACTGGGATCATACCTTACTGGGATCATACCGTACCGGGATCACACTGTGCCAGGATCATACCGTGCCGGGATCATACCATGCCGGGATCATACCGTGCCGGGATCATACTATGCCGGGATCATACCGTGCCGGGATCATACCGTGCCGGGATCATACCGTGCCGGGATCATACCGTGCCGGGATCATACCGTACCCAGATTAGTACTCTATCCTCAGATCATATTCTCTACAACCCCAGATCAGTACCATCCCCAGATTATCACATCTTTTTTCTTTTTCACTCTCACACAGCCATTTTATTTATATCCTACCTGAAAGGGTGTCAGGAGGCTGGCTGGTAGATAGTGGTTGAGGGAAGGGTGGTAGCCTGGGCTGGGTATAGCACTGAACCGGTGGAGTGGCCTGGGTCAAGGGTTAGGGGCATTGGAGTGTTGTTGTAGCGCTGAACTGGTGGAGCAGCCTGGGTATAGCATTTGAGCTTGCTGGTGCAGCAATGGGTTATTCCAGCAGAGGAGGAGGGATGATGGTGGTGGATGGCAGGTGGCAGTGGGACAGATGAGGACTACAGAGGGAAGCAAAGAGTATATCCTAAGGCAGCAGCAGTATATATTTAGCTAAACTACCAACCAGAGAGTGCAAGGGAGGGTTTGGGCGGCGGCGGGTCGGTTGAGGGTGGTGGCCAGGGTCAAGGGTTGGGGGTGTTGGAGCGTTGTTGTAGGGCTGAACCGGTGGAGCGGCCTGGGTCAAGGGTTAGGGGCATTGGATGTTGTAGCGCTGAACCGGTGGAGCGGCCTGGCTATAGCCTGAGCTCGCTGGTGCTCGCTGATGTAAAATTATTATGTAAATAATCACATAAGCAGCGCCCACAACCCACCTAGGCCGTTTATATTATTAGATATTGATATACTATTGATACTGTTGATACTCCTATTTCTTACTCAAGTATGTTACTTTGAAGTATATAGTTAATTATTACAACCTTTTTTGACGTTTCTTTGTCCATCTGGCTTCACTTTTGAGTCTTTCAAATTTATTCTACTACTATGAGTTCCCAGCTTTGCGTCTATAAGCTTGGGATATTTACTACAAGTCTCTCTATGATCTGGCTCTTACCCTATCACAGAATCACACCCAACACTTGACTTGCTTTTGTTTTCACATGCCTGCTTGCTTTAAATTCAATCTCATGAGCATTTTGTCTATCAGCTTTAGGTGTATGTTTAGAGAGGGGTGGTGAGACATTACCAAATGTTCCTTTTAACCTGCCTGTCACAGCTACATACTCCAGTAGGGTATTACAATCCATTCCCTCATGGATCTCTGGTATCTTTATACAGCAATTACCTGAGTCCAAACCCTGAGTCTGACATCAACCAAGCCCTCCCTGAAGTATTCCAAGCCCAAGCCCAAGCCCCATTACCATATCTATTGTCCCCAAACTCCCTTCTTTCTTCCCTGAACCTTGTCTGAACCCCCTAGTATAGTTATGTCTGACCCTATCCCCTGTCACTTGCATATAAGTCCTTTTTGTATGTACTCACTCTTCAGTCAGAGATCAACTTATATATTCCTTTGAATCCCTTAGTAGTTTCTAAGATGCCCTTCTCTTATCTCCTTACCCTTCGCTTGTCTGAACCTTGCTCCAAAATCAGGGGCACACATAATAGTGGATGGCACAGCACATAGGCTGAAGCCTAGCCCTTACCCTTATGGTCCTCAGTCTGAGTAAGCTCACCTTGAGGTCCCCTACCAAGGCCTCAGTCTTAACATAGGGCTTTCATTGACTCTGGCTGCCCTAGCAGTTCTTTGATAGATGACAATTTTACTCCAAGCTTCCTTCTCAGCTTGTGCATTGCATGCTCATGGGTGCAACATTCAAACAGGAAGTGGTGGGCTGTTTCTTCTGCCTTGGTGCATGCTAGGCATAGTGGGGAGGTTATTCCCATGCCATGCTGAAGTTGTGTGAAGTGCATGTGAAGTATATGTAACCTTTCAAAAGTGGATCCCACCAAATACAAATTTGGCAACTGGCCCTGGTCCCAGAGCTTCATGAGTACTTTCCCTAGCATCTTCCAAACACCTTCTGTGAGGGGAACATCTGTTTTCCTTGTGAAGTCCTTGCAAAGTACATGTGAAGCATACAAAGACCTGCCAAAGTGGATCCAAGGAGAACCCCTGTGTGAGGGCAACCTAAGCAGACACTGAAGGTAAATCAAATGACATGTATCTAAAAGCTTCAAACTCCGAGGAGTCTTTAAAAACTCTAAGCTCCGCACATGTCTATTTCATCTCAGCTTATTCCATCATCTCAGTTCAGCCCAGCCAGATGACACAGCCATACCCCATCAACTATCAGTTCATTGTTATCCCCATGCCGGCCATCAACTATCAGTTCATTGTTATCCCCATGCCAGCCATCAACTATCAGTTCATTGTTATCCCCATGCCGGCCACCAACTATCAGTTCATTGTTATCCCCATGCCGGCCATCAACTATCAGTTCATTGTTATCCCCATGCCAGCCATCAACAATGCAGCTTCGAACTCTATTCCCCTTTGGACCTTTGAGTCCCTAACATCACCCTCATTATCATGGTGGTCACTTGATTCAGAAGATATCCAAAGACATGCTGAGCTTTATCATATGCTTTACCCCCAATCATCTAAAGCAGCACGGCTCTCAACAAAGAAGTCACATTCCTCTATTCTGAAATCATATGCCATTGGAGATTCTGTATTTTTCCAAGATGATGCACAGCCATTCACGTTCCTTGGATACATGGGCAAGGTCGTTCACAATGAAGGTGAAGGGGTTATGAGCAACTCTGTGCAGTAAGTTCAGAGATTTGAGGAAGCTAAATAAATTAACTCCTCAGTGACTGTCAAGCACTAAGTATATTCAGAGAAACTACCTAAATAAATTAACTACAAGGTAATTAGTACAGAAAATATAAAGGAATTATAGTGGGCTCACCTCCTCAGTGACTGTCAAGCACTGAGGAGGAAAGGTCTATGCGAGTATATGTCTTACCCGCATATACTGCCCAACCGGCGCTTAAGCGCCCATACTCGTTCAGCAACCAAACCATCGGTTTGAGCCAAACTATAGGTACACATGACATAGTGATACAGAAAATCAGTAGATCTTGCAAATCAGGTGAGAGAAAAATAGAGAAAAATCTCAGAAAAATCATTTGAACCTCTCTTGAATATCCTATCAAGAAACATCCTCCGAAAAAGGTCTTGTAATATATTATGCTTGATTCTGAGGGTATGATGCATATATGCACCCAACAGAAGGAAGGGAAGAATACAAGGCAGAATTCCTGGCTCCATACCCAACCAACCCTCCCACGTCGATCCAACTCAACCTTCATCATAGAGCTACTCAAGACCATATACAACTGTCTCCCCCTCACATTCTATCATGGGAGTGGATCAAGGAGAAGCTCAGGAGTTATTTCTGTTGTTGATTCATCACCCTCACTCTTATGACTCAATTGTGCCAACTAATGCTATAACTCATCTCAGAGAAAGTAGACCATTTGTACGACTATGATTAGTGGATATTTATAGTGTTCTTGTTATGACTCACTTCGTTTCAGAATAACTCACCTTGTTTCTATTTTAGTTAGTCTTTTCTTATCATGACTCATAGTTGTTCTATTTTTGGATCTTTTATTACTCATTCACCATACTTTACCCCTATCTGACACATTCTTGCTTACTTTTGCTATTGTAATTTCTCCCTTGTTTCCCCTTTTGTGTTTTGTATTCTCACCATTACTCATTCTGACTCAGACCTGCTTGCTCATCATATAACTCAACCCATCGCAGTGCATGAAATCATTGTAGCTTGGGGATGTGTATATAAAGGGCTTGGTCTCTCAGTACAATAACAAGTCAAGTTCAGTTCTCAAGTCAAGTCTCTCTTAAGTCTACATCCAAGTCCAAGTCAAGTCCCAAGTTTAGGGCACCAAGTTGAAGCTTTGTCACAGGACATAGCCGCGCATATGTCACAAGTCACACGTCGCAAGTCTACATCATACGTCACACAAAGCAGGGCAATCATCACAAGAAGTCACTTGTGTTATATCCTAGAAGAACAGGTTGTACAACTCATTCTCAGTACCAGTCAACCCACAGCTGTAGTCTCTTTGCCCATGAACGACTGCATTATAGACTGTCCAGGTAGAAGGACCATTACATGCAGGCTAATAGGTATTATTCCTGTTAGTGCATCTTTAACGCTAATATGTATTATTCCTGTTAGTGCATCTTTAACGCTCTACACTCAAGTGGCACACCGATGAAGGGGGAATCCTAAGTCATATACAACTACATATGATGCAAGGGCATACCTGACAAAGGGGGAGTCCCAAGAGAAAACTCTAAGGATTGCCTTTGCCCACTAGCTAACAGCTATATACTTTGGGCATCACAACTCCATACCTCCAAAGCCTGAATCACATAAGCAACAGGGGTGCTGAGCTAGAGACAGGACCAGAGAGGTGTTCAGAAGCTGCCAAGGGACAGATCTGTACAGCTCTGGAACAAGAGGCCCATTGCTGAAGTGGCACTTGGTGGGGTTGACTTGGGTTGGGCTGTGTACACTTTGCATGCACTTCACAAGGCTTCACAGGGCATGGGAATGTTCGCATGGAGTGGAACCTAGGGTGCAAGGACTTTGCAAGGACTTTGCAAGACTCTGCAGGACTCTGCAGGATTTCGCAAGAGTTCACCTCACTGTCAAGATTGAATTTTGGAGTAAAGATATAATGTCAGTGTAATTCTGACATGGGCCTACAGTTATAGTAAATAACCCAAGAGTAGTATGTGATGAATCATGCACGTCCTCAAGGAAAGGTCACCCCAGTTCAGGTGTTCCTTTCACTGATCCAAACACTCCTGCAAAGTGCTGCAAATAGCGGTCTTGGCAATGCCCCTAAAGGAATGGAGCGAATAAGATCAAGGGTTCAAGCTCACCAATAGACACAACAACCAATGAGGCAGTGGATCATTGTACTAAGATTTTTTTTACTAGTGAGGAGTCAAATAACGAGGTAGACGTATGATAATTGAACTAGAGAACTATACAGGTGGAAACAGCAGTACTTATAGTATAACCCAATGCAGGGGGGGACAGATAGAGAGGGGCTTAGAACACTGTGGAAGAATAGCACATACTAGGACATGGAGTAGGGGTCAAATGACACCTTCATGGGGCAAGGTGGCTGATGTCATCTAATAGTGAAACCTGTCAGCTCAACCAGACTTCTGCCCTTACTCGGTGACCCTGCACCCTGCAGGGTGGACACGAATGATGCGAAATGAGGGCAAAGTATTGTGGCATGATGGCAAAGATCATGTTCAGCAACCAGCAAATAGGAGTGGGACCGACTGCAGAGGCCTTACCAACATCAGCGTGATGGAAGGACACTGGGGAGATTGAGATAATTCACTGAACTTGCAGTGGGGAAAACGGCAGTCATGACACTCACATCCACTTCAGCAAGGCTGCAAATACTCCACACACACTTTGCAGGACTTTGCAGGGCGTGGGAATGTTCACATGGAGTAGAATGTAGGGTTTAAAGGTTTCACAAGGATTTCACAAGCTGCACAGAGGTTCCCCTTACTCCCTGCAAAGTCCTGTGAAGCCATGCAAAGTCTTGCAAAGTCCTTGCACCTTATGTTCCACTCCATGCAAACATTCCCACACCCTGCCCAAGTCCTGTGAAGTGCATGCAAAGCATACACACCCCAGCCAAAGCCAATCCTACCAGACAACACTTTAGCAACAGGCCTCTTGCCCCCAGAGCTTCACAGGTCTTTCTCCCAGCAGCTTCCAAACACCTCCTTTGGCCCTGTCTGTATTTCAGCACCCCTGTGGCTGATGTGATTTGGACTTCAGAGGTGTGGAGTTATGATGCCCAAAGTATATAGTTGTTAGCTAGCAGGCAAAGGGATCCTCAGAGTTTTCTCTTAGGATTTTCCCTTTGCCAGTGCCCCACTTGAGTGTAGAGGATCTGCTTGGGTTGCTATCACACCTTCTTGCCTCTATCTATATTTTGGCACCCCTGTTGCTTATGTCCTCTGAACTTTAGAGATGTGGAGTTATGATGCCTGAAGTATATAGTTGTTAGCTAGTGGGTGAAGTGATCCTCAGAGTTTTCTTTTAGGATTACCCTTTTCCCAGTGCACCACTTGAGTGTAGAGTATCTGCTTAGGATGCACTTACAGCATTATTTTGAATCCTCAAAGCAGACCATTGACTGCTGTCCTAGATCCACACTTTTCACTTTCTCATGCCTTTCCTCCCACTACTCTGTGAAGCCTTGCTTCACAGAGGTTGGAATGTGCATAGTATCTCCACAGCAGTATGTAGTATCATCCTTCACTAGTAGTTGGGGGTCCTTAGCCTTTTCTCTTCAAATTTCCCCTCAACTAGATGAGACTCCAAGTTATCTTGTATCTTAGGATTGTTTATGGCACTTAGGATTTCCCCTCTACTAGCTGTGATATATTTTCCATAAGATTGAGGGTTGCCCTTACACTTTGCTCCACTTTAGCACCAAGATTTAAAACAGTAATAACTCAATAAATATTGCTCCAAATGCTCAGAAACTTTGTATCTAAGTTTATGTAGACTATAGCAGGGCATAAATCCATAGTATTATAAAAATTCAAGTTATTTAATGATCTCATTTTTTTGCCATCAGGTCAGATAACAATTAGCAATTCAATCAGTCACTGGGACCCAGTTCAATGTGGATTCATCTGATACTTTATAGTGGCCTTTAATATACCTATATTGAGGTCATGGACCACTTTTATCCACAACAGATGCCTCTGATGAGTGTGAAGACTATAAAGTATGTGAAAATGACCCCTCAACAGCCACAGAGGTGAATTTCAAAGTGTTTATTTTTCATGGATATTATTGTTTCATGCCCTGCCTATGGTCCACATAAACTAGGATCCAAATTTTCAAAGAAATTGGAGCAAAATCAATGTGTGCCTTAGATACTGCAAACAGGTGTAAGTAATAAGTGGTGTTAGTTGAATAGTTAAATGGTGTGAAATTTGTGTGATTACTTAACACCCCTATACCTAAGGGACTGCATTTGAACCCACTGCAGGTTGAAAATTTTTTGAAAGCTGATTTCTATCTAGTATACTTTGCTAGTCTTTCATTACATAAGCAGCTCATGACATCCAACTTACTCACATTTAAGTTAACAATCTTCCTGGAGTGGTGAGTTGCCTTCTCTGAGCTCATGTACTTGCTCACACCTCTGTTAGGTATACAGAACATATCATGCCCTGGATACAGTATATTCCTGTCCAGGTAAGTTCCTTTTTTCCCTCTTCCCTTACCACATCTGTCATACCAATGCATTCAGCCATGCATTAGAAGACATGATGTTGACACAAGCAGATAACAAGTTTAAAACTTTGCCAAGAACCAATGCTTGGTTGGAGGCTAGATCAGGCAGCAATTGAAGATGTGAGAAGTAGGCTTGTAACAGGAGGAATGACTTGAAAGATGGTGTCAGGATTGCCATTTCTTCCTGTATCCTCCTGGCCAATCACACTACCCATGACCTCCGCCATCACCGAAATACCCAATGACACCACTCCCATGCATATACCACTTGCACCACTATTCACCGGTCCCCAAACAGTATCTTTGCCATTATGCCATGATACTTTGTCCTCATTTCACACCCTTCACATCTACTCCATGGGGTGCAGGGTCACTGAGTGAGAGCAGAAGTCCAGCCTACCCAACAGGTTTCACACCTAGGCCCCATCAGCTGCATTACCTCATGAAGGTGTAGTTTGACCCTTACTCCATGGCCTATTACATGTTGCTCTTCCACAGTATTCTAGTCCCTCTCGATCCATCCCCCCCTGCATTCGCTTTTTTACTATAAGTACTTCGATTCCACCTGTCCTAAAATAGAAGCACTTCATAGGATTATAAAATGGTATAATTTATATTATTATTTAAAAATAATTCTCTAGTTCGATTATCATACATCTACCTCATTATTTGACTCCTCACTAGTAGAACAAACCTTAGTGCAACGACCTCCTCCCTCATCAGTAGTTGTGCCTCACGGTGAGCTTGAACCTTTGATCTTATTTGCTACGCCCCTTTGGGGGCATCGCTGAGACCACTATTTGCAGCACTTCACAGGAGTGTTCAGATCAGCAAAAGGAACACCTGAACTGGGGTGACCTTTCCTCAAGGACATGCGTGATTCATCATGTACTACTC
>QFFB01002204.1:0-34825 GCA_003316465.1 Ramaria cf. rubripermanens | reverse complement strand
AGTCTCCTCGGGTGCTGCGTGTCCACCGTCAAGCATTTTGCCACTGCGCCCTGCATTCTCGGCTCCAGTCACCACCAGGCCTTTGGAAGATATTGCCTGGGATTTAAAGGTCAACCGTGATAATGGATACCTGTTGGAGGGTGAGCTCATTGGTGCCATTCTTGCCTACTTAAGAGACCCAGTAAGTTTCTCATCTTTTTGATGACTTTTGTTATTTATTTTTATTCATATTGTATATTATAGTTACAACATTCTTGTTTATGAGAGGATGGAACTACAGATCTGGCTATGGATCCCTTAAAAGCCCCTGTAAGTTTTTCATTTGTCTATTTGTCCAGTGACTGATTGTCGATGTGCTATGTTCATCACCAGATACCATGTGCAGTATTACAACGTTGCATTGAAACTCTGAGTGCAGTGCTTTTTAGGGACCACTGTTACTCTCATGAAGGGTCTGCACTGAAGTCTGCAAATTAGGTGTCCCCTCTCAATGGGCAATGGGTGGGCGATGGGTGGGCATTAGGCAGGCGATTGATTTTGTATATTTACTTATGTTCAAGTATTATATCCCAAAAAGTATCTGTATAATATGGAAACAAAAACTTAATGTTTTGAGTGTATATGGAAGGTTTACTATATCTTTAAGTTTTATCAATAGATTTTTTGTCTACTGAAACATGAACTTTAAATTAGCTTAAAATTGTATCTACCTCTTCTTGTATTGAGACCTGTTTTATCCACTTCTTTACATCAATTTAAGTTTACCATTTTAATTGGTATAGAATATGTGCAAAAACTTGGAATTTTACTTCCAGTTTGGACAAGGAATAAACCATAATGTATCAGTATGTACAAAATGTGATCATATTTTTTGAGTTTTAGATTCCGATAATAACACATGTTTTAAGCCCTTTAAAACTTATCAATCACCGCTGTGTCTGGCGGAAAACCTTCCGGACTCCGTCTTACGTCAAATATTTCGAGCCTCTGAGGAGATGATTTTCAAGCATATTATCACAGACTCGCTCACAGGCGTCCTAGGTCACGTTTACAGCAAAAAAAGTTTTATCGCAGTCAGCTCTGAAGAAACGAGGGCACACATTGGCAAAGAAATGAAGGAAATTGTAGAGCGAGGTGACGACAAGGTCCGGCTTGACCAGAAGCAAGGGACCTTCAAATATCCCTATACCAACACCGTCATTGTCATGAGAAAGAAATAGATAAACAGATAAATGTTTGGCGGTTTGTTATAAACAATTAGACTTTGCAGTCCAGTGCATCGTCGTGACATGATAGTGTATGAGTGATTGGTACTGTTGAACGCAAGGGCATGACCTCACTTACTGGCGTTCTTCGTTGTGGCTGATTGAAATACTTAAAATACTTAATTTCTGGTTACTACGTGGTTCAAGACCCATTCTAGATTGTCCATGTCCGAATGAATCACCTAATTAATTGCAATTACACAAGCTTGTGAATAAAGAGGGATGGATTGTTGTCCGATAAGTCCGAAGGAAAAGTGCGAGCAAGACGAAGAGGTAAATGCGAGGGGGATGCTAGAGAGTGCGGTATGGCATAGTTGGCTAGTCCGTGGTCTATTTTGGTATGATAAAGCGGACAACAAAACGTGATCATGGCCGGGCTGCAAAAGGAATGTAAGACACGCAGTTCCTGGACAGGTGGAGACGACGCACATAGCTGTTCTTTCCGATAGAACCAGAAATAACCGATGACGATGATGATCTGGCACACCCTGAAATGCAGGTCGTTAATATGGGCCTACAAGAACAATGAGCTAAGACTGACATGGCGATCCAGAATGGTGCGGAAGCCATCGGACTGCCCTTCAGACCACCTGTAAAGGTGTTAGAAGTGGATACACCATCAAGTGAATGGTCCTTACTGGAGAAATCCCACTTGGCCGCATCAGGGAATACACTACCCGGCCCCACACGATTAGGCGCCGTAGCTCGTGCAACCATAACACAGACTGATCCAATAACCTGGGCAAATGCCAAAGTCGCGCAGACGTGGAGACGCGAGAGTGTCTATAACATATTATGTTAGCTAGCATTACCACATAAACCGTTCACTTACCTGTAACAAGATCATGCCTAAGCCCACGCCCTGGATGGCATCGAGCACCCCGAGCCAAAGCCAGAGCGATGTGCCAAGGTAAGGACCTGCCGTTCCTGCCCAGGGGATGTACAAAGCCAGAGATGATGTGCCCCATAACATCTAAAACATGGTGAGTGGTGTATAGATAATTACTAGAAAATATATACCTGACACCAACGCGGAGCACCGAGGCCTACAGCGAACACAGGCAGAAGCCACGTGTGGGTCTTGCTGAAGTAGGTTAGGATCCAGAGCATAACGCCCCAGACCACAACAAAAAAGGCTATGATAAGAGCGAGAATGACCAGTTTTGGAATCGGAGCACTCCATAGGAACGACCAGTTACGACCGTACGGCTACAGTAACTATTGTCAGTTGCGTTAAACATGAACAAGCACATAACTCACTCCACTGAGCCAGTAGTCACGGAGTATCTCAGAGGCCAAGAACCTACATAGCGCCATGAGCAAAGGTCAGTGTACAAAATTTAGACATTCACATACCAGAGGACCAGCTTGCGACGGAAAAGGGTCTTGAGGAAGCTGGGTACCTTGGGGGGGACCTGTCGGTAGTATTCTAAAACAGTATTAGCGGAATTCAGCTGAGATTTACACCTGTACTTACCAGGCAGACCTCTGAGTAGTAACCAAAAGAAGGCCATGCTCATGAGCGCGAGAGGCCATAGAATGAGAACGATCCACCATGGAGGCGAGGTATTGGGTAACGCCCCACTTAGTGAGTTTCCCCAATACCATAGAGCCGCCACCCAGATTTGCTGCGAGCCCTGCACGATACAAGCCCGTAAAGTCCATACCTCGGTGGCTGCGCCCTACAGTACCGTCAACATCAAGCCATCTTCAAGCACAAGATTAATACGTACAGCCTCTTCACCAAAGTTGAGACCGAAGTACAAAAATGCCGCGGCAGAGGCCACTGCGTAACACCACGTGGCAACGTTGGTGATGATTTGATGACTTGGTTTGAAAACGCTCGAAACCGAGGGTAGTCCAATGAGGAAAAACGCCAAGGCATAGAAAATCCAGGGGAAAGCCAGGACATAGATGGACGGCTTAAGGCGGAATAAACTATACCAGACCGCTGATGCCACCAAGAAAACACCACCGAGAACATAGAGCTGCAGGTTATTTTGCCAGTTTTGACCAGACAATAATGTGATTTGGAAACTGGTGGCACCTAGCATCTATAGGAAAGTTGTGTAAATAGGGATTTCAAACCAGAGATGTGCAATAGCTAACCTGACCGAGCGCTAGAATAATGGTATACAAAGGCCATCCACCAATTTCCCGTTGGAGGGCAACTTGCAACCTGGACATCACTACGCCATCTGATGCAGGATCTCGATTCATCAAAGGTCCACTGTACTCGTGGGTGTTAAAGGCAGTGGCTCCCTCGATTGTGCCGTCGTAATGAACAGAAGAAAAGCCAGTCGGTGCTGAACAAATGTGAGAACAGTCATACCACCTGAAACGACAACAAAGACTTACAAGATGGTCGTGAATCGTAAACAGAATCACGCTGGGATGACCGGATGCTGGCTGCACTTGAGAGTTTGTCTCTGCGTACCCTGTCAAAAAACTTTTCTTCGCTCTTGGTCAAGAATTTTTCGATGGAAAGGTCGCCCTTGGAGTTATCCGTAGAAAGATCTTGCAACTTATGGACAAAGTCTTGCACAACCTCGCCATCTGCATCGGTGAACTAGACATAACAAATGTAACCAATAATATAGAAATGAAAAACCTTTGGGAAACACACCGTTGCGATGGCCTTGTTGAGAGGCGAATCTGATTTCTCATCCACAATTGACGAAATGGATTCAACAGAGGAAACTCGGGAATGCTGTCCAAAGGGTCGGTTGGGTACTGAGGATGCGTCTAAGAAGGGATCCGCAACGTGCTTTTGGTCTCTTGCAATTTGTCGGTTTGCTCGAGCAAGGAAACCGCCGTAATCCTCTGGACGTGATTCGGTGCCTTCTCTCGAATGGGAAAAATAATCGTCTTCAGAAACGTCTGTACTAATGGAGCCTCGTCGGCGCAGCCGGGGAGCCGTTAAATAGTCGCCTTGAGCTGTCAATGTGTCTTGACTCCACTGTCCAGGTGATCCCGGTGAAGCAGGACCAGCAACAGGTGAGGTATGGCCACTAGGACTGTCCCATGGTGAATGGACCATATCTGACGCATCCTCGGGGTTCCAATCTTCGACCTCCATTCCTACGACTGGTACGCTATGGGTCCGACCATCGGCAGGGCGCCAGGCATTTGCTGCGGCGACGCTGCGACTCGTCAAAACGCTTCGACTGTGGAAGTCTTCCATGCGCTGGCGCCATTCAACAACGGGGAATCGCTGAACAGCCGAACGAGCTCGTAAAATGGCACGTTCTTCTTCTGTTGATTTCAGAGCCATCTTGATTGTTTTCGTGAGCTGCGACAGCATATGTGCCGTCGAACTAGACTCGACGGGGAACCACTACATAGGGATTGATCAACAAGTGCTTATGAGAGGGGGAATAACTTACCCAACCAGGCATCAGACCTAGACCGCCAAGTCTGCTGCCAACTCCAAGGGCACCTTTCCTTCCGAATTCTACTGCCACCAAGCCGAAAGGTTCATCACGAGAGGGGATAAGCGCGAAATCTGCACCACTGAACAAATATGGCGGCAACGCCGTGAACTCAGGCTTGGAATAAACGCGGTCCGGATACATCTCCATTAAACGAGCTAGCTTCTCCGCAGCGAAACGACCATACAGATCTATGACTGGGCCAACGGTAATCAGTTGGATTGAGGGCTTCTTCGACAAGCTAAGGGATGATGAGTTTACGTCATAGTCAGCAATACAAGTCTAACACACTCACAGTGATGGCATGACATCCGCGATCAAGTCAACCCCTTTCTGCTTCGACCATCGGCCTACAAACACGAACAGATCAGACTTGGGATCCTGTTTGATACCTGCCCATTCCTGCGCTTGGCGTTTGAGTTCCGGACGGGCAGCCTCGGCGGCTTGATCAATCTCGATGTGTGCCAGATCGACTGGCTTTTCGTCCAAAGCTTCGATGTCACTCGGGTCCGGATTCGGTAATGAATCAACGTGCTTGAGAGTCCAAAGAGCAGGATACCTCGCCCAACTACGTTTGCCATATTTATCTGAGACACCTGCTACGCCGATACTCTTTTGATGAACACTGATAAAGGATGCAGCCGCATGCAATAAGTTGAAGGTGTTACCAAATTGAACGTATTTTTGGCAGTGTTCCTTGCTGATGTTGAATGCGGAACACACTTCCTTTAGCTCTTCTTTGGTCCGCAAGGGCCACAAGCCTTGAAACTCGGCGTTGTGCAAGGAAAGACAAACCGGCATAACTTTCGGTAGCAGATAAATCGCCGCGAGAGCCCCATGATAATCGTTGATGTGGTAAATGTCAATAGTTGGGTAACGTCGCATGGTGGCTGCAATAGCTTGATTCCATGTCGAATAGAAGATAGCCGAGCTCAAGTCGTCCATACGAGCGGGGTAAGGGTCAGCCTTCGTCTGCGCGCGGAATACTGGACTGTCAAGGAGAATGTAAGTGATGTTGTCCAGGACATGTGTTTCAACCTCAATTAAGTAAGGCTCTCCGAAGATGATAACCTCGATAGGTTCAGCAGGGTCTCCGGGAGGATACTCGATGTCCTTAACCTTGGGTACAACCCAAACCAAATCCACGTCCGTCATGGCCTTGCCCATGAGAGATGACATGACTCCTAGACCTCCAATCTTGACTTTGAGTTTCCAATCTATTATCTCATATTCCAACGTTGCAATGAGAACCTGTCGTCGTTTGTCTTTGAGTTCCGGCCATCCAATTACCTCCCCGGTGTATTTATGCCCTCCAATGAACGGGTTCTCGTTATTCAAAGCAGACACCTTCTCTCCGCTCTTCGAGAGCCCACCGATGATAGGGAAATAGCTGGACTTTTCCTTCGGTTTCATACCCCACTGGTTGTAACGAATGCCGTAGAATGACCATCGGAATACCAGAACAGCGAAGGTACCAGTGATGAGAGGGATAGCGAGGAGGAGCGCATACATGACGGCGCCAACGACAGAGAGGCCGCGAGGCTCCAAAGACCAAGTAAGGGTGGAGTCATCCACCACCAAAGCCCAAGCAAGATGAGGATGGGGCGGGGCAGACAAATTCAAATAGTTGGGCGCAGCAGAATTTGGCGGAAGACGTTCCATTACACCATCACCATCCGTATCACCGTAGAAGTAATTGTCGAACCCAAAGACATTCAGCTGAACGAATGTCGGCCAAGACGACATGATCTCGAGTTCCCATCTACCATCCGCAGTTAGTTGCATCTGCGAGCTAATACCATTGTCAAATCCCCAGGTATTGAATGGCCCACGCGCAAGGAACTGGGGAACACGACGCTGCCATTGCGAACTACGATCCGCGTGGACGACCTGGGCTGAGGAGGTTATGGGAGATGACCAATCTACTCCCATAGTGATTAGCAAGTAAAACCACTGATGCAAGCATAGGACGGACATTGAACAATGATATGCTGCCCCGACCAAAATAAACCCGATTGGTCGAACGTGCTCGTAGCAATTGTGGTGACATCCTCCCAGGGAGTCCAAGTCGACCAGTTCTGCCCATAATCCCAAGAGAAACGTATAAGCTCAGCACCCAACGCCTTGTGGGTGAACGTATAGTTGCCGTCAGAAAATGCGAATGCCGAATTGTCATAATCCGCTTCAGGGAAGACCATGACATTGTTGGACAAGCCCTTACGGAGTAGTAGGCGATCAATTGACTGTAAAGGGGGGCGTTTAGAACGTAGCTGCGAGAGAAGAGAGAAGAACATACACCCGTTGTTGCAGTACCATCTTGAGTAGCAATGTTGCTTAAGGACAGCTGGAGGATACCGTCGGGAACGTTGGTCAGTGTGCCCGCCCACGACCACGCAGAGGTCTGAGAGCCAGGGATAATGACTGGATCCGGATTCTGCACGGCACCACACTTGATGCTATTCGGGTCCACAGTCACATTTCCGCCCTTGCCCGAGGACGACATTTGGAAGGTAAGGCCGTTGGTGAGACTGTTGCAATCCATCGCGACATTGTACTCAAACGATATGTCGATGTTCGTGGCATTCGGATCGCCAGCCACTGCCAGAACACGATAGTCATGGCCCGGGCTGAATTTGGTCATCATAGGCAAGGGAGGTACCCAAGATGTCTGAGGAACAAGAGCCTTAAAGCTGTATGGTTCGAGTGTCAGCTGTGGCAAGCAACCTGTCCAGGGGGCCTGGCTGTTGTTGAAAAACGAGGAAAGGGAATCTTGGAGCTGATATGTTTCGTACGGAGCAAATAGATTGCGGACGGTTGTCCCAGATTGATAGGGAGACGAGATCCAGAGCGTGCCTTTACAGTCAAACTGATAGTCTTGAGTCGAGTTCTCGTTGGTGTAGATGAGCCATATCTGGTCTGTATGATTTCCTTGAAAGTTCTGAACATTGGCAATGCCGGCCCGGGACGCAGACCACCATCCCAGCTCCGTCAGCGTATGATTAGAACCAGGAAGCTGTTCAAAATGCGTCCAATTGCCACGCTGGACCAGATCGAGTCCGTCTTGAAGAGCCGGATACACCGAACGAAGGTAGTTGAAATGCGCCATCATGCGACGGGTGGCCGAGGTGGGATCGAAGTGATCAAGACTATTCCGGTCGTCCTCGCATCCCAAGAGAGCCTTCTCAAGCTGCATGTTGAAATATTGGTCTGATCCCAATTTATAGCACCCATGCCTTTGCCAAGCCTTCGTACTGCTCATCGGCTGACGTCTGATAACACGGATCAGCTTAACACGCCAGGGCTGTGATAAGTCACTTGCCCGAAAAGATAGTTTGACGCTCCATTATCGTACAGGTAGAAATTCTGCTCTTCTCCATAGAAATACTGAGTAATATTGTATGAGCTTAATGGAAGATATGAAGTGATGGTTCGACTGACCAGTGGAATACCCGGCATGAGTAGAGTGGTAATGAATGTTCCGAGTACAAGCCTCTGTGTTCCATTGACGAGCGACGGCCACCGGTACACATCAAAATTAGAAACACCATACATGTGCCTTGGGTCCAAAAGGCCCGTGGCAGAGTTCAAGAAGTCATTGTCAACCATCATCTCATTCCACGCAGTAACGAAATTTGTGTCAATATCGAAAGCGACCTCAAGGTTTCCATCCATTCCAAGGAAGCGTGTGAGAGAGCGGTAAATCGAGTAATGGAACGCAGCAGCATCAAGTGCGGTATTTGGGCTATTGCGCAAGAAGAATTGATCATCGGCCTTCGTGAGATTCGCTGCCTGAAGAAAACCAGGGGGTTTTTGAGTTGGCGTGCGACCACGACCACTAATAGGTTACAGTCATTCATAGACACTCGGCTGCTGATGGTAAACACGTACATATACAGCGAACCAAACGTATCTCCTCCGGTAATTTCACCTACGACGAAGAAATTGTTCTTTCCGACTGCAGCGGCACAAGCCTTGGTGGATGTGGTCCAGCTTGCAATGGCATCCAACGTGATTTGCGTAGCCTTATCGACACGAATTCCATCGATGTCAAGAGCTTTGATAGTCAGGCAAGAATACTTTTGGATCTTCTCCATAACCTTCGGGTCCCATTCACGCAGACGATCCTGGACAGAGGCGAATTTGGAGAGTTGACGTTGCCAATCGGGATGGACACCAAAAGCTTCCATATCACCGAACTGATCGAACTCGGAATTGTAACACCCGTTGATGAGAACGGAGGCAGGATCTACTTCTGTACCGTCCTCCGACCAAAATGTAGGTGGTCTACAAGAACTGTTCCAGGTGTTGTCGATCTAGAGAGGCACTCAACAATGAGAAGAAGAGCACAGAAGATCTCATACCTTGAAATCAGGATACGTGTCTAGACCCCATGGTGCAAATTGTGGGTTCTTCCATGCAGTCTGATACTGATCGGTAGAAAATGGAGTGGACGCGTTGAGATGGCTATGAGTGGGTGTTACTACGTTGATTCTAGCGTACTGCGACTGGCAGAAGGGACCTACCCAACGAAGCCAATGAAGTCGCCCATTGTTCCTACGGTAAAGTCCATCATGATGTACATGCCTCGGGCGTGTATCGCATCAACGAGGTTACGCCAATCATCCGTAGTGCCCCAGTGAGGATCGACCAAACTAAAGTCAATGACGGAGTAACCTTAACATCAGATAGTGATAAGAGTTGGGGATACAAAGAAAGAGAAATAAGTGCTGACTGTCTGCTTGCCAGGGCATATTCAAGAAACCTGTACCAGCAATGAAGATGCCTCGTATGCCCATGCCATGGAGATAGTCGAGTCTGCTCTCGAGACCTTTGAGGTCACCGCCGTATCTGAGGCCAGTCTCCCGCCAGTCGTTCTCGAAGGCTGTCTTGAAAAAGTCATTGTTAGTTGGATCGCCATCTGCGAACTTGTCGAGAAGAAGGGTGTAGAAGGGGAGAGTCCGCCAATTTGTGGGCGATGGTGTATAAGTGGTGTTGGGCCTGGAAGTGTCGTATTCGAGCACGGACTGGGCATTCTGGTTCGTGTTGAGGTTGTAGGGGACAAGGTCAGCACGATATGCGATCGCGGCGACTTGAGTAGCAAGTAAAGAGACTAGCGTTAGAGGGAGCCATGGAGGCATGGACCATCCCGAGAGTGGCAAATGCATGCCTAGTGTTGGGTGACAATAGTGGAGGAAGGGAAATCTTGCACGTCGCGCAGTACGGCGAGGGTAGACGGGTAAAATCTAATGAGGGAAAATTTAACAGGTAAGATAGACAGTCATACAGAAGAAGGATGGAGAAGGGCAAGCAAATAATAGTAATTCTTGGAAACTCGAGCGGCAGGGACTCGGCTTGACGACCACGAGCTCCGGCCTACTGGACTTGCTTGATCGCCCCGCCAAATAAATTCTGGACCACTACTATCTCGATATCTCGCCTATCTATCCAAGGCTAATTCCAAGACAATTTTAATTGCTCATATCATGCTCGCTCTGCCGTTTCCGTTATTTTCTTTCACACTACTGTCGCTGTTGCTACAGCTGGGCTCATTAATCATCGGGAAAACACCCTTTGTTTCAACATCAACAGGGATCAGTCAGAAGTCAAGGGATTGCTGTACTCTTGCCTACTTATCACGTATCGCGGAATCAACATCAGAGTCTCGCCCCTGACAGTGCCTTGTTCCAGTAGTGATACCCTTGGCCACGTCTAAGCCTCTACCTTGACCCGGGAAATCCGGCGACCAGGGCGCCTTCAACGTCTATCCATAGGACGGGCACTGTCGATCTACTACCGCGCCTCTAAAGAATTTTTGCCATCATCATCATCGTCACCATTTAGGGTACGGAAAGATTTAGGGCCTGCAGCTCAGACACTTCCACTCCCCTGTCTTACAAGGCCACCGTCTTCGCATTCACGAGAGCCCAGCGTGTCTTCCGCTTGAGTTGACAAACACGTGGTGGTGGACAAGGACGGTGGAGCCATCACCTGTCGCCCGAGGATCCCCGGCGCGGTGATGCGCACCATACAGCGTCGTAAAAATGCGCCCAAAAGAAGGCCGCATCCGATCTGGGCGGTCGTGACACGCATCTCAATTGCGCTGGCCGGGGAAAGGCAGAGCAGGGCGTACGGTGGACGTCGCCGTGGGGCCAACGCTGGCGAGCTCGCGCAAGGCCACACGATGTTGTCGCCTCCAGTGTTACCGACGTGCCTGACCGTCAACGAGCGCCGAGAACAGGCAGTGAGTATCGCGTTTTATGAGCTCCTATCAGCCCCGGTCCTCAGATGAAAAAAACCTTATGCAACTCGGGTGTTTGGCGTCACTGCAGGTGTGCACATGGCTTGTGGTACGGATCGCAGGCTTGCCACTAGTACTATTGTGGAGCGAGAATCACAAGCCTTCCTGCTGGGACCCTGGGCATCGTTTGCGAGTGATGCTGTGGTTCTCAGTATACTTATCAGTGTCGGGAGCCAAATCTAAGTTAGGTTCCAATATGGGCTTCCAACTCTTTGTAATACACGGCTCATCAACACATCTGGAAGGGCAGAGCTATAATATTTACTGTAACTCAATGTCCACGGTGTCCTCTGTGGGCGCTTGTGGACGCGACAGAAAGGTGGCTCATATTGCTTCACAAAATCACAGAGAGCAGCATGGATTCGCAACATGGCAGCACAGGCATCGGGTCAGTCCAGCTGTTGGATGAAGATGGGGATCTCTCAAGTAAAGTGTGCTCTGTCGTTCTTTCTGGTGCAGAACGTGATGTGACCTTTCCGTTTTTGGCAGCTGGTAGCGTGCTTGAATCGTGTGGGGCATAGACGTTCGCTTTATGGGTTACTCACAGACGATCTAACAGACATATTCTCAAAATACTGCAGTCCTGCGCCTCCCGTCTCGTCCTCGCCTTTGACGGGCTTGGCACATGCGCCTGACGGCGCGTACTTAACTGAGGCGGGGCTTGATCGTTGGACGCACGACACGAATGGCGCACCATTTACGCAGGAAACCAAGGACGAGCTGCATGAATATTTTGACGTGACAAACGAAGGTCATTTAACGTGCGTGAGGTGCAGCAGTCCGGAGCGTGGCACTAACCGCGCATGTTTGGTGATGTAGATTCAAGGGCTTCCTGCAGCTATACGCTCTGCAGACAGAAAACGACGAAAAGGTGAAGCGAACCAAGACTAAGCCTCGCGCTGGCAAGCTCACTGTGCACGTGTTAAGGAAACGTGGCAAGATCTCTCGAAGCACGGCTTTGATCGTCACCTGAACCTAAACATCTCCCCATGAGGTGCTTCTTGTGGGAGACGGATATCGTCACCGCGGTGTGGACTGTCACGTTTGTGCGAGTTATTTGTGCACCTTCCGGTACGACACCATACAGGCCCATTGCAAATCCGATCCCGGAATTTGTAATTTCTCAAGCTAAGCATAATTGGAATCGAGGTTGTTCATGCTCATAAGAAGGAACGAGTGTGGTAAAAAAGCGTTCAGCGCTATATTGAGTAACATTATGTGCCGGTCCCGTCGCAGTCCGCACGACGAGTGGCCGTCGGAGCATATTAACCAAGTCCTTTAGAAGATGCTGCTGCTTCTTCAGGTTGTCCGGAGAACTAGTTTCCATATCTCGACTCCTTCCCACTCGGCCCTATCCCACCTGCATCCAGCCTTGACCATGGCTCTGGTCAATTTTTTGTCTGGCACGCGCTGGACTGAGAAGTCGTCACGGGCTTGTTGAAGGGCATCGTCAGCCAGACGTGGATCTCGACGCTCCAGAGCAAGATATATGGGTGGACAGGGTGTGGCGCTGAGTGTGCGGAGGACACTGAATAGAGGGCGGACGAGCTGAGGGCTGTAGAGCGTGTCTGCGGTCAGTATGAGGTCGAACGGTGGACGTAGAGTCTCCGCTGAGGTGCTAGGGTCGCTGTAGTCATGCGAAGCAATAACTGTAGGATGTGACCACGTCCAGTGTGCTGGCTCGACTGTCCAGTCCAGTTCCCGAGTCTGAATGGTGCCCGCGCCTGATGGCAGATTAAGTCTGTTCGAGTCTATGTTTCTCTGGAGGACAGCAGACAAGACGGCGCGGGTATCCGTGGCGACAACATCCCAGCCGAGGCTGCACAACGCCAGACTGCAGCAGAATGAGGCCAGTCAACGCGAACATGGCACAACGCACGCCGTGAAGCCAGTGCCGCTCCCGAGCTCTATGGCCTTCTGCGTGCCTCGTCGCCTGCCGTGGAGAAGTGCTGGGAGTGCCATGGCAAGAGCCTGGCCCGAGAGCCAGACTGCGGTGCCATTGTGGCTGCCGTCGTCGAGCTGCGCGATGGCGAAGGTGGTCGACTGGAAAGAAAGGGACAACAAGGGGACGTGCTTAGTGAAGTGGGCGGGTTCCAGCATGGAAGCGTGATGCACGAGGCGTGTATATACGGTGGGCGCGTAAAGGCTGTAGGCGTCCGTCCGCGTCTCCCTTAGTTTCCCCGCTACTGTACCATGAAAGCGCTGTTCAACAGGACCTTCAATAGGTCTAGCTCCCTCAAAGACAAGGATGGCACGGCCGCAGCAACAGCCCATGCTGCGGCCGCCGCCGTCGCCTCCAAGGAAAAAACTGTTCCTTCACTTCCACCGTTGCCAGAGTGGCCCCCGCCGTCCCACCGCCCGCCTTCCTCTGTCAGTCAGCCCTCGCTCAAGCCCCTGCCTGATCTTGCTGCACGCCCATTGCCTACTATCCAAGATGGCTCCCCTCTAGCTCTGGAAACAGAGTCTGACCCCGGTTCTAACGCACGCGTCAAATCTCGTGGCGCATCTGCAGGAAGCGGCAGTGCAGACATTCCTAAGAAGGTCGCCTTTATTTCCCCACCTTCAACCCCCTCAGCACCCCCGGTGCGTGCTGCGGATCCGTCAGATCGCAAGGCAGGCTATGGCGCCTCCGATGCGCCTCTCAAAACCACCGTTTCGCGTCTGCAGGCATCCCATGGCGCAGATCCTAGAGTCTCCTCCTCCACAGCCACCTCTTCAAAGACAAATCTTGGTTCGAATAATAAATTGCCTAACAAGGCCACAGTGACGCGTGGCATCACCACCCCGCCTCATTCACAGCGCGCGTTTGCCGACGCTGCATCCTCCCTGCGTTCAGGCAGTCCGTACTCTACACAGAGTGCCAACACCGCATCCAGGATCTTGGCAACTGCCTCCTGGAGTGAGGCCGCCGAAGAGGACCTTGTGAGCAACCTCGGGCCTCGTGAACGCACACGCCAAGAGGTGCTCTGGGAAATCGTCGCCAGCGAAGAACGCTATGTTGCTGAACTCCTCAAACTTAAAGACACATTCATTGACCCCCTTCTCCATCCTTACGCCACCTCCCCGGTCGCCTCCCCCACGCTTCCTGAAGGAGACGACTACTACGGTCTTCGGCTCGATGCAATTTCACCTCAGGAATCTGTCGATCACCTTCCAATTGCTGCTCGTTTTCTCAGCCCATCCCCTTTCGAAGGAATACGATCGCCTCCTCCCCAACACGTTGGCTCCAACACCCCTGTGATTGATGGCGACTCTATGGACTCAGATGAAGAAGACGACCGCATGGGCAAGGGTTATGAGGCGCATGTTCACGATGCGAATGCCAAACTCAATCACCCTCGTTCTCCATATCGCGCTCGGAACGGCAGCGGAACGGCAACGCGCAATGGCAAAACTCTACCGTTTCCATCGCGTTCTCACCACTCGCTTCCACCCCCTCCTCGTCCGAATCAGAATGCCACGTCCACGTCTTCTCTCGGTCGGCAGAGCTACATTGGCCCGTCAGCCAGTGACGAGAGGAAGACAGCAGCAACTCCAACGCAGCGCGTCCTCCGTAAGCTTAAAAAGAGCCAGACGAGTCCGCCGCCAGACGACGCAATCCCTCCGCACCTGCTTCCCGATGATCTCCGACGCTGTCTAGAAGTCATTGAAGCTGGCATATTAAGCGGGCACCTCGTTCTCTCTGAAGGCCTCAGAAAACGATATGACGAGCAGTATCCTCTTGTGCGGAGCTTAGCTGATGTTTTTGTAACCAATGTGAGTGGACACAATATTGTGAACTTTAACAGTATCTTATGGTCTTGCAGTCACATATTCTTCGTGAGTATGCAACATACGTGTTGCATTTAGAACGTGCTCTGGAACAGGTCGACGATGCCCTGTCCCTTGCGAGTGCGACCAAACGACCCAAAAAACAGACAGAGGCAGAGTGGTTGAAACTTAGCAAATATTTGCAGGTTTGCTTTTCACCGTGTCTGTAAATGTCTCTACCAACCTCGTTTACCATAGCGCTTGGAGGAGTCGGCCGCGGGCAGGGCCGAGACTGGACTTGCGATTTCATTATCTAAGCCATTCCAGAGGCTGCTAAAGTACCCTCTCCTCTTCCAGAACCTCCTCTTCCACACAGACCCGTCGACATTTGAATACGAAAGTACGCTCCAAATGGTTGCGGAAGTGGAGACGATTGTCCGTTCCATAGAGGATGAGAAGATCCAGAAGGAAGAACGTGACCGCACCCGAGACGTGTTTGCGCGTATCGAAGGTCTGGACAAGGTGAAGCAGCTCGCTGTGCCTAAACCAAGTAGACTACTTGTCGAGGAGAAGATGGTGAGCGTTAGTGAACCGGGTCGTGACGCGGCTGCGTCTCCTGTGCCCAAGTCGGCCAGCACACCACCATCTGTGGGTGTGAAGGCTGTCAAGGGTAAGAGCTCGTTCCGTCGATTGAGCGATGCCCTACAGTCCAATGGACCACCAGCAGTCGGAGGAAGGAAAGACTTGTGGCTTGTGGTGTTTAACGATGTTGTACTCCGCTGTCAGCGGACTGGAACCACGAGCCTGCCACTCGCGTCCACCCCACCAGGTGGCGCGAGATCTAATTCCCTGCCAGAACTCCAAGGCAAGGCTAAATATGCCACGACGGGACGAAGAAATTCACATACGAAGCCAAGGAATCTTTACAAGTTTATCAAGATTGAGACTTGGGCTATGATTGCGGATGGCGCTAAACCTCGCGCGGGAATCGTGTCTATGGAAGAGTTGGTTCAATTCTGTCATTATTTTTATTTGTTTTAACGCTTTCTCCAGTATATCTCGCTCACGAGCCCTCGTTACATCCGCCGATAGTACTCCACCAAAATCCAATCCAGAAGATGACGATCCTATCAACGACTCGGACGACTCTGACCGCAAGAGCAAAATGAGCTTTTCGTACTGGGGTGCAGACAAGGTTACGCTTTCTCACCCTTCCTTGAATCCAAGGGCTCGAATCCCCGTTGGCCGCGGAAATACCCGCGGCAGGGGTGGGGGCCCTTCGTCTTATACATCTCGCGAATCCTCCGCGAATGCCAAGTTCGGTTCACGCCTCGTCCATGCATCCGATACGTCGAGCCCCACACGACCCGCCAGCCGAAAAGCTGTCACCCCCGCTTCGCAAGCCCCCAAGCGGACAAACGTCGCAACGATTGAAGATGCTAAATCTACTACTACATCATCATCTAAACCTGCGTGGGACGGCAGCACTCGTGCGGTTACAGCCCCATCTACCACTGCGACCCGGCGTCCACGCAACCTCTCTCAAGGGAGTGGTCAACCCCCTCGGCTCAGTAAGCTTGCATCCCCTGCGCCATCTGAGGACTCGGGGGTCGGACTGTACCGTCAAATGATGGCCCAAGATCCCTCTCTTAACCGATAAGATTTTAGATTTTTCAACGACTGTGGCATGGCTGCCGCCTTTTCTCATTTCTCAGCATCTACTACATGGGTCAGTTTTTGTCACTATTCACCACATTCTCTCATCTCGCCGTGTCTTGCTTCCATGGCTATGTGTTTCGTTTCGATTCCCACGTCCTTCCATGCTCTTCATTCCACGTTGACGTTTTACACTACCCGCCACAAAATCAATACCTTACCACTCCTTGATCACCAGTTATACCAACATACATAAGTCTTCACTATTCTACACCTAAGAGGACACGCGAACGTCACGAAACCAATTCTTCTATTTGACTTAGACGATGGTTGTACTAGTACGATTTATAAGAAACTCTCTTTTATGCCTAAATTTCATCGTACGCTGCTTGGTGGATACTAACACTTCGGCCACTAGGATCTGACGAGCAGCCCCAATCGCCGCGGGGAATCCAACGAACAGCAGTGCTGGCGGCAGTCTTGGAAGAATACAGTCCTGTATTTCGAGTTTAATAACCGTGGGAACAAAATATGGGCGTGAACGCCCTACCCTGAAATATTTCACGAATAAAATAAGCCTCTTTAGTGTCTGGCGTATCGTCTGGGAATGTTTCCTTGCGTCTCGAAAACGCCTCGTCCGAGACAACACTAGCGGCGTGGTCCTTCATGCTACGTATGTCATATGTTAGATGAAGGGTCGGCGCGATGATATTGGGGTCACCCGTCAATCCATGAATACCCAACGCCATCCGAGAACTGTTCCTTTTGACGCCACAAAATAGAGCGTGGAAGGTAGGGCTAAAAGGACGAGTAAGCGACGACAAAAGCTTACTTGCCTGGGATGAAGTCGCACCTTGCCCTCTGGAGACACATCAAAGGCCTTGCGTAGTATGTACTATACCAGTACCCTACCTCAGTTGGAGTCCTCCGGGGTGTAGACGTACTTACTTTCTCCATTACAGGGCGCCCATTTTCATCAGTCCTTTGATCTGCACCCTTGCTAAACATTTTTGATTGTGGATCAAGGCCCATGGCAACTTCTAAAAATGCCTTGTCTAAGAACGGAACTCGGGCCTCAAGGCCCCACGCCATTGTAGACCTAACTATACTGTTAACTCTGGCCTGGCAGATCAAATGGTGCTCACTTATTGGCTCGCAAGCAGTCAGCAGTATGCAAGTTCTTCACGCGCTTTACACATTCTTGGTGTAAGGCGGTAGCGTCCGGCGCAGCATGGAAGTACAAATAGCCTGATAATGCAGGTGCGGTTACAATAGCATTATGCACTTACCTCGCCAGTGAATTATCTAACATACCACCGAAGATTTCGTCGCTTCCTTCGCCACTAAGAACCATCTTCACGCCCATGGCCTTGATCTTCCGGCTGAGAAGATACATCGGCGTGCTTGCACGGACTGTCGTCACGTCATATGTTTCCAAGTGATAGATAACATCTGGTATGGCATCCAAACCCTCCTGGACAGTGAAAACGTACTCGTGATGGACTGTGCCCAAATAGGCAGCAACCTTTCGCGCCGCCAAAAGATCCGGCGCGTGAGGCAGACCAATTGAAAAGGAGTGCAATTGGGGCCAGGCGCCAATGGCAACTGAAATGACAAAAAAGTCAGCATCGGAGCAAAGGAGAAAGATGACTACTACTAGCCATCTTCTGTGACGGGATTTTCGGAGGGCGTCGGAGGGCCACTTAGCTGTGTTTGAGCAAGTCGCTTTTGTCTAGCCTCATATTGCACCTGTGCCACCTTTTCTGTCTCGCGCGCTGCAACAGCAGCTATCAAACTGCTGTCCAAACCACCGCTGAGCAGAACACCGTAAGGCACTTCGCTCATAAGGCGTTTTCGTACCGCTGTTTCTAAGGATTCCCTTATTAGTTTCAAGTCTACAGGCGTTGTCGGCGGTGGTACGTCCTCCTTGTCGCCATTCCACCAAGAGGGGCGATAATAACGTTCAGTCTTCTGCGTACGACTATCGTATACGTGACCCGGAGGAAACAGGATGATCTTATCACAATCGTCGACGAGTGCCTTGAGCTCAGAGGCAAAGTACACCACACCAGGTGTCTTTGAACTCCACCCTTGGTACAAGGTCGTGATTCCAACAGGATCTCGTGCGGCGATGATGCGGGGAGGGTGGATTCTCTCATCAAGAAGCACGAAAGAAAACATGCCGTCGAGCATGCCAACCAGTTCTGTGTCGTACTTATCGTACTATGTGACACATTTGATGATGAGGACAGTGCAGTACTCTAAGACGAGCTTACTCACAAGGTGCAGAATGACCTCACAATCCGAATGTGTCTTGAATTTGGCGCCTGGCGGGACGAGGGCCCTCAAGGCTAAATGGTTGTAAATTTCGCCATTCACTGCGAGAATTAGCGTCTTGTCATCGCTGAAGAGAGGCTGGGCGCCAGTGTCTTTGAAAATTATCACTGTCGTGACCAAGGGGCCCAGTATAGTGAAAACTGACCAACACCGACGATTGCCAGTCTCTCGTGCACGAGAATACTTTCCTGCCCGACGTAGCAGCCGGACCAATCAGGCCCACGATGCCGCAGTCGCTTGGACAAGGCGATTGCCCTTGGACGAGATGCAGAAGGGTTTTCAACCCCGTGAATGGCAAAAATTCCACACATCCCGAAAGTGCGAGGACCAAAGGCAAACTTGAAGCTTGAAACTTGGAACCGGCGGCGGCGGCGGCGTCTAATGATCTAAGAAATGACTCGTCTTTGTTATCTAGGGCAATATTGCATCCGCGGCAGATAAGTACTCACTGGACCTGCGCGTAAGATGCTCGCGCGAGGCAAACAAACGAGCAACCTCGCGAATACTATATCGACTTGTCCGTTGCAGTTCTATATGCTAGCGGTCACGTGAGCCGACGCGCTCAATAACACGTGATGATTTCAGCCACGCGTTCCATTTTCTTCTGCACTAAACCACGCAGAGGTTTGCTGGAGGTCCTATTTCCCAACAACGGTCAAATCCACTCACATCGCAATATGCTGGTTCATTTCGTGATCCATTCCTGCAACACCACAACAGACCACCTCACAAAAGGAGGCCCAGGCCAAACCGACGTTGGAAGTAAGCTTGCTGGAACACTTTGCTCGAGGAACGGGGCTGTGAGAGTTAGGTAGTCCCGAGCAAAGGGTGTGGACTGGTCGTGTGACAGCTTTGTCTTGCCACAATTTCGCGCCAACGCTGATATTTTTCCTTCGGATAAGTACAGTATATATGGTGTCAAATTTTTTGACACGACGCACTGGGTTTCTGATAACGGCCGAACACGCACAGCGGCAGCGTTCCCGTTTACAGAGTTATGACCAACTTTTCAGTCTCCGCCACGTCGACCCACCGAGGGCACCACATCTTGTTCATACTGTAGCGGCAAACTATGGTGAATCCCACCCAAAACACTTTCAGGAGGAGGAGAAACTCTATTGAAGTGTTTGACAAAAAGCATGTCCTGGACCTTGCGACGGCCCAGTCGTACTCGGAGAATGTGTTTCTCTTCATCCCTAATCTCATCGGTAGGCTCTCCTATCTTGTTCTCGTCCATCGTTGGCTTAAATGTCCTTCTTTTTGCCAGGGTACACCCGTATCATTCTTGCTGGCTTATCCCTACATTTCATGGGCTATCATCCCAAATACTGTACCCTCCTATATAGTGTCTCGTGCCTGCTCGATGCCGTTGATGGCCATGCCGCTAGGGCGTTAGGACAGACTTCCAAGTTCGGCGCAGTGTTAGACATGGTCACGGATCGGTATGCTGTTCACATTTTGAAAAGTTCACCGAACTGACCTGTGTCTAGTTGTACTACCTCTTGCCTACTTTGCTTCCTCTCCTCAGTCTATCCTTCATACGCAACCCTCTTTCAATTCCTTATTACTCTAGACTTTAGCAGTCATTACATGCATATGTATAGGTGAGCGCCATAGAGCTCCCCTGGGCAGCTCCTGACGCGTTTGCAGTTCCTTGGTGACCGGCTCACGAAGCCATAAAGCTGTAACGAGCGAGGTTAGCCGGATATTACGGTTTTACTACGAGGACCCTGTGCGTACTGCCTCCCGGCTCCGCCCTCCGCCCGTCATGCTTACTCGACTTGCATCAGTTCAAATTGTTCTTGATCTGTGCATGCAACGAATTATTCTTCGTTGCATTGTATTTGATGAAGTGGGATTTCTCACCAATAGGGTTCAAAGTCACTACCCCGTTGCCTTTTGATCTACACCTATGGCTAGCGCGGTTGACCTGGGCGCAGCTACTGGCCTGCGCAACAGCTCCCATTTGCTTATTGAAGAACATCATCAACTTTGTTCAACTATGGAAGGCGAGTAAAATTCTAGTAGGCGTGGATTTAGCAGAGAGGGCCATCGCCAGAGAAGAAAGGGAGAAAACAAATCGGTAATCATAATTAGAGTGTCATGCAGCCCGGCCGGCGCTAGATTAGTTTCCCGCTCTAATAAGATTTGGAGACGCGCACCTTGCGACGTGGTATGCGGTCTCAAGCCTTATTTCATCGCAGTAGATCTGTCTTGAGGACCCGACCACATCCACATACCTTGACTCCTTGTTCGCTCTTCGCGACTGGCTCACGAAAGCCTTTGTGTTCCACGCCAGCTTTGCAGACTCATGGTCATGTACGCTGCTTGTCTTCCACTGCGCCACCGCCCTCAGACTCTACACCACCAGCAGAGGAACCAGATGATCCCAAGCCCAAGCCCCGAGGTCGTTCCAAGCGTTCACAGGAAAAATCCGAGAACGCTGCGTTACCCCCAAACTTGAACATTTTATGGTCATTTGACGGCGCTCACACCCCTCTACCGTCTGCTCTGCCTCCTCCTGAACTCCTACAGGAGGCTCTCAATAACTTGTTAATCACCCTCCATCCTCAGACGCAACATAGAGCTACGTATAGCACGCAGAATGGTTCCCCGGTTGAGCCCACCCTTGCCCTTTACTGTCCCATTGAGGGCGGTGAATATGTTGTGGATGAAACTGTGCGTGAATTGGCACGGCGAATGCGAGCAGACGTTGTAGTCTTGGATACCATTGAGATCGCGGCAGGTGAATGGGGTGTATTTGGCAAAGGTACAAAAGCAACCTACTTTGTTGTATCCAAAGCTGACGAACATGCAATATTTAGCTGCAACTGCGATTCACCTTCCTGAAAATCCTTTACATTTTGCGTCGTCCTTTACTTCGCCCCCATCATCCTCGCCGTCATCACCCGTAGTAGTCGAGCAAGATGCGGACGAGTCAGACGAGAGTAACAGTGGCCCACATATCATTCTGAGTGCTTCACAACCTTTCCCCTTTTCACAACTAGGTATTCCCATTCCTCGTCCATCGCGTGCCAACATCGTCCTTTCGCGTCGTACTCAGCCTTCCAAGGCGAAGATATTTTTCGATGACATCGTCAATATGCCTTCTCAAGCGGCTAGTGAAACCACCAAGGACGCGTCTTCTTCTTCCTCGACGTCCCCTCCAAGGATCATCTATATCCGAGACTATCCTACACTGGCTCCTTCATTGCCTAGCTGGTATTCATCGTTGGTAGCATCTGTACGCAGTTATCGTCAAGGACCCCTTGCTCGGCCAACCTCGCCGATTATGAACCCTACTACTATAATCTTTGGAATTACACCCCCCATTGTTCCACCCTCGCATTCATCTTCAACTGGTTCAAGGTCCCCTCCGGGTCTTTTGCACTTCCTCCTGAATCGCCAGGCCCCTGGGATGGCCAGCCATAGAAACGACCATAGTAAAGCCCCGGATTCTTGGGATGAGAGTGACAGCGCACAAAACGCTCGGGAGCGACGCCTTAGAGAGCGATTGCGCCATTGGGAGAATGGTGATCCTAGTTTTTTCGAGGAACTGCCAGAAACCCCTCTTCCGTCTGAACGTGGCGGTGATTCGCCTGCTCCCGGAACAGGAATCATAATCGCTGGTCCGAGTGGTCAGGCATTTGGGTCAGGCATCGTTGCCTCAAGGAATAGCGAACCGCCGAAAAGTGATGAGACTAACCCATACTTCCGTCTTTCTGTCGTTGTTCCCCGCACCAGAGAAGCGACACAAGAAAAGGAATGTCGTATCGCGCGGCGGCGACATATAAATGAACTTGTTGTACGTATGGCCGTTGGAAGCGTTGGCGGCATTCTATCGGAACAGTTTGAGGCGTCCGCTCAAACTCCCGATAACGAAGAATCCAAAGTATCCGAGGAAGTGGTACAGTCAATACAAACATCAAATAATCTAGAGGTGACTGAACCTCAGAAGGATGTGGTGTCTGGCGGAAGCACTGTCCCGGCAAAAGCTGAGCATAGCGCTCCCGGTGGAAGCCCCCGTGATATGTGGGAAGAATGGGGCCAACGTATTGAGGTTTGGACTACAGTGAAAGAGATCGCAGATCGCGCTGTTGGTAGCGTAGTGGCTTCATTAGCGGCCAGCAACCCCGATGATATCGCCGGAAATGGGCACTCGTTAGATCCCACTCCAATTCCTTGGTCCGCTGTCCAATCGGCCTGGAATTCCCAACAAATCTCACGAAATTCTCGCCGCGCATGGATTGAAGAGGCCTCCGGGCGGACGACTCAACGCGAAGAAGGAGAGAAAGACACAGGAAGCGCAAAGGAACCCGGAGTTGACGAAGTCATCGAACGAGTGAAGCACGATCCTGATCTAGACCAACATGAGACTCGTTTGCTAGGTTGTATTGTGGATTCCGGTGAGCCAACCATAGATCAGATCTCACAGTCTGTTCAGATCTGATTTTTTTACTAGTGTCGATGTCCACAACCTTTAATCAAGTCCATCTTCCCCCACACACGATTGACTCTGTACGGACTTTGGTCTCCCTTCCTCTGCTTCATCCCCAGGCATTTTCCCACGGCATTTTGAAGCAACATACCATGACTGGAGCATTGCTCTTTGGCCCTCCGGGTACGGGGAAGACGCTTGTCGTCCGCGCACTAGCCAAAGAAAGTGGCGCTAGGATGCTCATCATCAAGCCTTCTGATGTCATGGACATGGTGAGTAACGCGTTATTTGTTTGGTAATGCATAGAAACCAAGCCTGTCGCATGACAGTATGTGGGCGAAGGGGAGAAGTTGGTTCGCTCTGTGTTCTCCCTGGCCAGGCGATTATCCCCTTGCGTTGTATTTCTGGATGAACTGGACGCTCTATTCGGCGCACGTGTCTCAGCCAGGGAATCGGGAGGTGCTATTGCACATCGTGGTGTTATCACAGAGTTCATGCAGGAAATGGATGGGTTGAAGACGTCCAGGGACGCCAATGTGATTGTTATTGGTGCGACAAATAGGTGTGTCTGCTAATACGACAAACATAGCTTTAGCATCTTATCTTATTCGTTATTAGGCCCTTTGACTTGGATGATGCCGTTTTGCGACGTCTTCCCCGCCGACTATTGATCGACCTTCCAGGTCAGAAGGAACGCGAAGGTATAATATTTCATATAACCCCCCTTCAGTGCTAAGCATGATGAATCGTATTATCAGAAATCCTGAAAATTCTATTACGCGATGAAACGCTGGCTGCTGAAGTAGAGCTCGAATACCTAGCGAGACGAACTGAAAGTTTCTCTGGTTCGGACCTGAAGCGTATGTTGTATTACCTGCTATCATGACGTTAACTTTAACGCTCTCTGCCTTAGATTTGTGTGTGTCCGCGGCCTTGGACGCAGTCAAGGAACGAGTGACCTTACCGTGGAACGTTCCCCGCGCGAAGGCTGACCCTGAGCAAGCATCAAATGACATTCTTTCTACAACGTCAGCCACTCAGGAACCATCTTGGGCTATTCCCATAACATCAGACACTGACACACAATCGCCCTCCCCTTCAGCACCACCTCCCCCATCACGCATTCTTTCCATGTCGAATTTCACCAAAGCCCTTAGCGAGATTACGCCTTCCGCTTCAGAATCTCTTGGCACATTATCTGATCTACGAAAATGGAATGAAGAGTTTGGTGAAGGCGGGAGGCAACGTAAACGGATGATGTGGGGAGGTCGTTTCGGATTTTCTGACCAACGACCACAAGGTGGAGGCAGGGTGGGCAGTGTAAGCCCGCTCGGTTGATGTAGATGAATATAATATAATACATGAGCCCATTGTACTCTGAGAAACTAGAAAGTTTAACGCCTTCGGCGTCGAGACTGACTGTGACGGGCAGGTCTTTCGTCGTTGTCCATGGCTATTTCTTCGTCGTCCCCGGTGCCATCGTCTTCGGCTTCTTCTTGCACAAGCCTGCAACATATATAGAGAATGTCTATGCCAAGAAAGGCAATACAGACGTACCTCTGTTTGCCTTTCGTGACCTTCCCTCTGCCTTTCTTAGTGGGTTTTGACTTTGGCTTTGGCCGGACCTTTTCGCTTTCATCGCTTTCATCTGTTTCGTCTGTTTCGTCTATTTCATCTGTTTCATCTGTTTCATCTGTTTCATCTGTTTCATCTGTTTCATCTGTTTCATTATCATCTTCAACTCGGTTCCTGGTTCTCCTGCTGTCTTGTCCCTCCCCCACTGCACTCTCACCGATTGTTAATAATTGTTCCAGTTGGGTCCAATCTGCTTTGCAGCCCTTCCATGGACAGGACCTCCCCCCGGAGCGAGCGAATTGCTTATAACAATGATTGTGCAGACGGCCACTGCATACTGGAAAATAACACCTAACGCCTGTGGTAAGAAGGTCACCGCATCCGTCGCATTCATGGATGTCGTCCTCATAATTTTCCTTAAGATAGTCTTCGAGTTCCAACAAAGTTCGCGATGAAAGAGAGAACCGGCCTCGTCTACGAAGTGGATCAAGATCAGTGAAAATGTCCCGTGACGATAGGACTCACGCGCTCTTTACAAGCCAACCTTTGGCCACAAAATCAGCCAGAACTACTTCGGCTTGCGTCTTCGACATAGATGGTTTGAGACTGTTGACTTCTCGGAGGGCTGTCATTGAAGAAATAGAATAACTACCCGAAGATGCGAGTACGATTTGTTCTACCTAAGAAATCGGCATGTCATGAAGCGTGAGATAACTAAGCCTAGTGGGTACTAACCAATGCTTTGAAATACGCGATTTCAACGGGAGAGTAGTCTGTAGCAACTTGAACGAGCCCGTCCCCCTTCTGATTAATCTGTATAACTTATTGATTCTTAGAGACACATGCCTAAGGACGTCGCGCCACATACCAGTACCCATAGCTTCTTGCCGACTATTTCGTCAACAGTCGGGGCCAGCTTAAGCTCCACAGGTTCAAGTCGATTGTTCAAATCGTTGACGTATTCGTGGAACATTTTGGGGTCGTAACTGATTTCCACATCGTCGTCGGCAGCTGTATACTTCGTGTTAGCTTAGGCAACTGATGTTTGAAGTTAGGCCGAACCCTTTACTGCTTCGACACACTTTCCCCAAAGTATACGAGCCAGTTTGTCAGATACGACGCGTCTAGAAATCATGGTCTGAAGGAAAAGGCGCGGGACATCGTTTGACGATACCATTGTGGTGGTAGCGGTGAAGGGTGACGCGGAGACGCGTCTCGGCTAATAGCGCGTCGTACTAATTACGCTTTGCTGTTCACTCAAGAAAAAGTTTATAAGACCCACATTGTGTATACGAGCACTAGGATACAATGCTTATGACCAAGAACGTACCATGTTCTCATGGTTTTGGTACTCTCATTGTTTTACTCACCATAGCGGCAGCCCAACATCCAAACAACAATGCGACAAGGTGCAACTCGCCCCACCCTCCTTCTGCACCCCATAATCTGACTAAACCTCCCGGTACACCTGCCTTGCCCTCGATCCACCCTTGGTTCGTCCAGAAGGACAACAATGCTACCAACATTAACGATGTAGGGATGGGAAGACCTTCAAAATATCGCGCCTTTCCGGTCGAGTCTTTGGGGACAAGAGCGACCGTGGCGTTGAACCGCGCGAGTCGAGCAAGACCACAGCATATAAACGTGGTCAGGATGACCGTATCTAGCAGCGTACGAAGACCAACAGCGAACGCTAGCAAAGCCGGGGCTACACCGAAGGATATCTGTCACAGGCCAGTCAACGACAGAGAAAGAGTGTATCCAGCAAGCATCCTGCCTACCAGGTCGGCCAGTGAGTCCAACTCTTGACCCAGCATGCTTGTGCTTTTCCGCCATCTTGCCACCTTCCCATCGAAGAAATCAAACATCAGACCGGCCAGCGGGAAGGCGAGAGCCTGCCACAAATACGCCTCGTCTTGTGTAGCAAGGTAGCGACCGGATGAGAATATTGAGAATGAACCACAAAAGCCATTCATGATGGTTACTAGATCGGCTAGACGGAAATTTCTGTATGACGAGGAATTATAGCTGTGCGCAGAGGAACGCTGCACAATCAATTACCTGACAAGGGAGAAGTGGCCATCGGCGTCATTGTACTGCTGTAATGGAGAGTCTTCAAGGCATAAAGGTTTGGGGTTGGACGTGGTAGGATTTCGTCTACTCATACCAGTAGTCGTGGCAGATCGTGGCAGGGAGCAAGACAGGCTGACGGGACTGGTGACTTTGAACCAGTCCCAACCAATACGGACTCAATACCGCTGTCTTGAGTCTAAAACACATGGCACACGACCACAATAGAAAGATTTACTACCATACCATACACGGTTTATGAGTAATCTACGGCCATTCCATCTTCGGAACTTGCCTTCTCAAGCTCTCTGCTTCGTGCGGCGTATTGGTTTGGATGTGTGACAGACTCGCCACCGCCAACACCCTCGCCCTTCTTGATGCCGTGTGTCAACTCGAAAACACGAGTGCAGGCAACGTGGTAATGACTCGATTTGACATTGCTTAAGATCTCCGGAATATCTCCAGAAGATACACCCTGCGACCCGAACGTTGACAAAAGTGCTGTGTTCAGGTTCTCAGGCGAAAAGTGCCGGAATGGACATCCATGCGATTCCGTTACCCCAGGCTGATTTAAGGTTAAAATGTTTTGGCAACTGTTGAAGTATCCGTTGAGCACAGGCGTGAAACGGCGGTATGATTTGCATGATACCTTCGTGCTGCATAATTGGTACGCTTCCCTTCCAAGCCAAAGGAATGGCGAATGTTGTATTTGTATTCTTTATTGAACTTATCGTCTGTCATTGTCCCACCGAAGGCTTTCCGCCAGAACACCATAGCCTCGTTAATGGACAAGCCGATAACCTGTCGCACATTGTGTTCAATACGGACCTTTCAGAATGTTTATAACTCACCTTCAAGAACAGTCCATATTGTAACCTGCCATAATGCTTAAGGTGCCGGTCCTTACGCAGGGTGTCGTGCAAATTCCGCATGCACATAGGGAAATGTTTCCTCGACATTTCGTCAATCATTTCAGCTGTCACTGCATCACCTGACTCGTCTGCAGAGGTATACTCTGATGGGACGCCGGCGATGAATCCTTGGGACAGATGTTCAAGAATGGGAAGAATACGGCCATCCTCATCTAACCGTGGAAGGGCTTTCGCAGTGATCTAGAACTAAATCAGACTTGTTTCAGCAGCTAGAACGTAATCTACTTACCTGCAGCTGTTTCTCCAGGTTTGTTTGAAACTCCTGGTATACCATGCTGGACTGTTCCCGTGCTGGGACATATGCCATTCCGCCTTTCAAGAGCACTCGACGCTTTTCTATAAGATCGGGCACTCGTGTCCAAGCCACCTGGAAGACCGGTCGTCAACGTCGCTTCAGTGTGACTTGTTTCGAACCGCGCGCCTTATAATATGTCTCTTCTGCGAACCTCTCGCCGAGAAAAGGAGATGCAGCTAAAAGCTCAGGTTTCAGAGATTCCTTCTCTTCTTTATCCACCTTCGTATAGAGTTATCAATGACGATGCGTTGCATAAGGCTAGACTCGTACCAGCTCCCACCCAAATTTCAAGTCTTTAATGAAAATTTCTCGCTCAAAATGATCATCTGTCTCAAACCGTACACGAAATAGCATCATCTCTGCCTTGATGAATCGATATCTGAGCTCCTCCCTTCATGTGGCTTAGGCGACAGGGAATTATGCGCGAATGTTCTGTCCACTCACGAACGACAAAACGCCAATCTCAGTACAAAGTGACTGACATGGTCCTTTCTACGTTCTGCGTCTCTATCCGTGGAGATGGCGCTATTACTGTTGAGTGGTAGATACTTCTTGCATTGTAGGTTTGTGACCGAACGCATCTCATCGTACGTCCTGTTTCGGACAAGCGAAGACTCAATCTCCCCTAACACACGAAGTCGGTCAATAGCCCATATCTCGAAATCTTCCAAAGTGATGTCATCTCGCGGTGGTACGTCGTAGCTGTAGCCTGGGTAGTTAAAAAATGAACGCCCACTCAACAGCTAGATGACGCACAAGTTCAGCCTATGAGGATACTTGAGGTCTGAATACTGTTCCCCATAAACAAGGTTAGAATGGTGCGATGTCGAAGGGTCTCTTCTGTCTCGTGAGCTGAACATTTGACGATCGTACTAAGAGGAACGCGAAACGCGTGAAGTCACAGCCCTGTCACAAATCACGTCAGTAGCACTTTGCTTCGCAGTTAAACATACAGCTAGGATTGTAAGAAACGAGCGAAAGCTAGCTATAGATACATTTGGCATATCACAGCATATTGAAAACCGGGTAGAACAACAATATGCAAAACAGGACGATGCAGGATTTGAGAGAGAATTGGTTGATATATGAGATAGTTGAGAAGCCAGTCCACTCTCAACAGTCATCGGCATCTTCCAACATTCGGGCAACCCTAAGTCGCGATGGGATGATGTCCGCTGGTGCGATATCTTCCGGGCAATCGAATGTGACCCCAGGTCGATGTCGTCGTTTGCGGCCACTGACGAATAGTTCGGTAGCCTCCTTGTTCCTCCATTCTTGAGTTGCTAAAATAGCATCTCGGAGAGGCGGCGAAGGCGGAACACCTGGTGTGTCCGCTCGCATAGAAGACGCGGGGGAATTCATCACCGTATTTGCCTTAGGTTATTCAGTAACTAACAATATCAAGATAATCTCGAAATACTCACTGCGGTCCCGTCGAGCACATCGAGTGATGCCGAAGAAACTGTCCTGTGCCGTTTTGAGAACAATTTGAAGGGCGAAAAAATCTTTGGGCTCTTTGGGCGAGGTATTGGTACAGACGCACTCGGTTTTGACTTGGAAGGTGAGGGACCGGGATCTTTCGGTGGTTCCTCACGACTCTGTTGCTTTTCTTTCAGAATGTGACCTGGCGGCGTCCAAACTTCGTACACAGTTGGCTTTGGGCGTAGGAAATTGAAAAACCCCCCTTTCCGTTGAGCTTTGTCTTTTTCGAGGGATGGGGCGGGCGGCGCAGTGACGGTGGACACGGGCTGCGACTGGGGGAGCACAATAGTTGACCTTGGGCTATTTAGAGAAGAAGGGGTCAATAAACTGTCAGTGTCGGGTAAAGTGGAAGATATGGACAGAGGGGGTGGCGTAGGACGTAGAGCAGGTCGCACAGGAGCGGGAGTGGATGGGTGCCCAGAGATTGGGACACGAGTAGAAATGGAATGTGGTTGTGGTACAGATACAAGATTAATGTCGGATGTTTGAGCACTGGATGGTGTACTACTTCCCGTCCCCGTTCCAGATGGCGGTGGAGGTTTGAGTAGAGATGAAGGAGGGGATGGGTTTGCGGGAAAGGTATGCTTGGGCATTGAGTCAGAACTTGTCGATATAACGGTCAAGGATGTAGTGGTTTTTGTGGTCCACGCTCCTGGCACTGGGTTGGCCCCAAGCGTAGCCTGGCGCATCGTGGCAGAAGTCTCGTGGCCGTCATTGTTTGGGCTTTGGTATTTAGTGTTTAGGGTATCGAATATTGAGGGCGCGGTGTTCGTTGCATATCTAGAACTCGTGGTCCACGCACCAGCTGAAGGTGTCGCGGGAACGGGAATTGAAGTTTGGGGTCGTACACTCTTGCCGGCCAGGTCTACGGTTGAGCCATTTGCAGGTGTGTATTTTGACGTTGTGGTAGTCGACGCTTCAAATATAGTTGCTTTGGCGGGTGGTCTGGGATTAGACAAGTTTTCTACCGTAGGAGGATTTGAATTCAAGGACTTGGATGTCCAGGCTCCCGGAATATGTCGCTCTGTAGCCGGCGCAGTTACACCAACAATCCCCGATCTCCCAACTGCGTCTTGCTCTGGGTGTGTGGGTAGATCACTACGCGATCCCAATTGAGGCGGTTGCGTAGTTCTTCCGATGGCAAGCCCTCGAGATGCACCCATGGGCTCGCCGCTGGAAGAAGACACATTGACGGTGGATGTCCATGCTCCCGCTGCAGGTAATTGGACAGTCTGGGAGGCAGTGCTGGTGGCATAACGACCCAATACTGAATCCATACCCGCGGGCGTAGCAATTGATTCAAGACTTCCTGCCCGTGCATGTCTAGAAGCTATCGACGGCGGGTGAGATGTGCTTTCAGGGTGTTGATTACTAGATTTTTCAAGCCCATGTTGTGTTTGAGCATTGGCTGCGCCGTGAAATTGAGTGTTGTTGGTCGGGTTCCGCTCATCGTCTGTCGATGTGGGCGTCTCGTATGGCACAGCTACAGATTGGTCAGGTGATTTGAGACTCTGACTTCCAGAAATTTGGGAAGAATTCAGGGCAGTGGAGGAAGGAATCGGTTTGCCAGGTGTCGGTGCATTGGGTGACCATCGTTGTGATGGCTGTTCCACTGACATAGTGGCATATGACGCGCTTCCTTCGTAGCGGGATCGCGTGTGTTGCTGACTTACCGTTGGTGCCTGTGTCGGGGGAGCTGTGCGGGAAGATGCAGCATGAGATGCAGTGCTTCGGGGCAGAGACTTGCTAGGTGGTGGTGGAACGTATGCTGTCTGGAAGACTCGCGAGGGTTCAGGGACAGTGCCGTAAGAAGCTGGTTGTGGCAAGGCATCTTTGGGTGGAGAACGAACATCTAGAGGCTTGACGGAGGCAGAAGACCCGTTGAACCTCGAAAAGGACCGCCAATTGGTTGAATTACTCTGAGGGGACTAGCGACAGGTGAGCTAAAGAGATGAACCGCTAATTCAGGCATAAAACGCCATACCTGAGATTTGGACACAACTGGTTCTGTAGGCAGCGCTTGATTAAAAGGCCATGGGCTAGAAGCCGTTCGGGAGTGCTAGGGCGACCATGAATAAACAGGTTCATGAGCAAGCATCCTTACAATCAGACTGAATCTCACAGGCTGTTTCGCCGTGGCGTTCGAATTTGTGGGAAGTTTAGAAGTGGAGGTTGGAGCTCTGGAGGGGGTCTCTGGTGAACGGAATTGTGCTTCCGGGACAGCACGAGTGATGTTGTTGGATGGGCGAGAGGATTTAGATGCAGTTTCGGGAAGATAAGAGCTACTATGGAGTGGCGTTGGCTGAGGAGTTGCCTTGTGGCGACGCAGTGTCGACGGGGCCTGGGGTTGCGTGCGCGACGGTGCCTGGTTATGCGAGATCGAACCGCCGAGTCTAGAGTATAACAAAATGACCTACCTCTCGGGATGCTGTGGAAGATGCTGTCCGTCGAGTAGAACTGGCATCATCACCTTTCACAGGTTGAATATGCCCGTTCAATATCGCGTGCTCAACGACCTTGGCCTTCCCGGTTGAACCCCCCCCAAGAGCCTCGGTCACCCTCGCAACCATATCTTCCCTGTCCTTCTCTTTTTCATCGTCACGTTTGTACGAGCCTGCAACTCCTTCGTGCTGTCGGCTGGCAGAATCTCCAGATAATTTGGCGTCGGAGTAAGGGTTCCAAATCGTGTGACCATGCTTGCGCATCTCGGAGGTGTGGGCTGCAGGTGCTGAGGCATGTCCATTGCGAGGTCCACTATCTGTTGAAGATCGCGGACTAGTATCCGTGGACGTCTGCGTCGAGAGGGAGCCAAATACACCACCGGAAGCTCCCACTGGATCATCACGAGAGGGCCGTGCTGGTGGAATAGGCAGATGTTGGGTCGAATATCTCGAAGGAATGGGCACAGGCGCTGGCGTCGAGTGGGAAAGCTCTTCGCGCCAGGTGGCATTTCCAGAACTGATTTTGGAATCCTTGACTTGTGGCTTAAATAAGTTAAAAGTGGATGAGGAAGATTTGGCTGGAGGTGGTGGCGCATGAACCGTAGACTCGGACGAGTAGCCGTAAATGCTGCGCTCGGAGCGATGAGGCTGGGACGCGGGCGTATGAGTCCGGCTAGAGGATCCAGTTTGATGGCGCGAATGCGAGGTGGAAGAGGTGGCGTACGACGGGTCAGTCACCGCGACATGACTCGAAGACCCGGTATAACCACGAGGCCGATGGGAGCTTGACTTTGGAGCATCAGTTTCGGACTCTGAGAGACGATTGTCCGTCTGGGGAATCCAACGCTTGTAAGGCCCTCGGAGAGAAGCACCTGGAGATGTACAAAGACGTGTGAGTAACTTCGACCAGAGCTGTATTCAAGAGAATGATAAAAACCGTGGGATGCACCTGGGATGTCGTATTGTCTCTGAGAAGCCGCGCTCTGGTAGCGCGACTTGTTCAGCATTGTCCGGCGGCGACGGCGAAAGTAAGAGTAGAAGGAAAGAAGGCAAGCGAGGACAGAATAAGACGGTATAAGAAGGGCGGCAGAGGGGAAGAAACCGGGATCAAATGGAGGGTCGTGGCGGCTATGACTTGGTCAGAAAATATACAGAAATGGAACCCGATGTCTTGCTGCAAGAGACAAGGACGAGTGTGGGTTGAACCACGCCCACCGTGTGGTTGTTTTGCTTCCGCGGCTGGTTTTCTGAACAAGTTTTGACTCTCAGGCTGCAGCGAAGTTTGAACTGTACATATATACTTTTCACAATTCCTACGAGGTCCTAAGATATAATTTCGTGCGTGCGTATCCTATCAGCGCAGTGCTTGCCACACCATGCGTGATCACTGAAGACCCTAATCTCGCTGCTCGACTAACTGATGCACGTGTAGCACGCGTGCCCGGCATTCTCGTTGCGATTTCATCCTGAGATTGGCAGTAAAGAAACTTTCGAAAACATTCGGACAACCGTCACAATCTCTTTCGAGCATGTACTTAGACATTCTGTGAACTTGTTCTGCAATGTGAATAAGTTTCGAGGGGGGTGGCGCAACATACGCACGAACTCTAAACACACGCAAGGGAAGCTATGTGGCTACACAGACGCACCGGCCCCATGCAGGACCTCACGTCAGTCCTGTGTCGCTTGGCACGGGTTATCCGGTAATAGTACAGCCCAGCGCAATTGGCACTGGGCCCCCTTCCTCGCTAGACCGTCCACCACGACGATCTTGGAACGTAAGAGGTACGCAATACATCGCCCCTGGCTGTTTAGCACTCCGGAGGGGAATGATCGACAGCTTGACGAATTTTAAATACGTGGATACCATGTTCAAAGGTGCTCAGGCTTGGTTCAGGCCGGGGGTATCCAAACGGCCGCCCACCTCTGCCTCCCGATGCTTTATAAACTTACGCCCTTCAAATGGCGCGAGGGCAGATGAAAATAACCTTCAGCACGAGCGGAATATGTGACTGTGCATTTTAAGCGCTGCCTTCATAGCCGGAAATGAAGATCTAAAAGATCCAGACTGATGGGCAATTGCATCGGGTCGGTAGATTAGTTGCACACGTCTGTCTCGCCACCAATAATCGGGTTGACGGCGCGTCCTCCATGAACATACCTCAAATCGAGAGACAGTTCACCCATATGCGGACCTGGCAAGTCTTGCATGTGGATTCAAGACGAACAAGCTCGGCATCTACCTGCTGCATTAATACACCCTCAAGCACTTACAACATCTACACTCGCCTGCGACAGAGCGCCCGCAGGGTTTCGGTGTTGTCCAAAGTAGCAGCCGGTGTTCGTGTGAAGGTCGCAATAATTGAGCTGTTCTGTACAGTAGCGTCATGGTGCACAACGCCGAGGTTAGAGCGGACGCAACCGAGATGACGGCAGTCTTCGCCGGTCGGGTGGGGCCATACAATGGAGGAGAATCCACCGAAGAAACAACCTCGTCCCGTTATAGCATACCGATTAAGGTAGCATTAATCTGGTACAAGCCCTTGGGTCTGTGATGCTTAAACACGACTAACCATCGGTGACAAAGTTGATTGTGCATACTGTGATAGGACAGCATCAGGCACACGAAAGATGCAACTTTAATTATCACTTACCAATAAGAAGCTATGTAGGTCGGGTCCAAGCCTCAACTCTTCCTAGGTATACTTATAGCCTGCCAAGAGGTTCGCTGTATGATGCTGATGTCAGAGTAGAGTGTATATGTTACCGGTAATTATTAGCAAACTGAATTGAAAATATTAGGCACACCATTCAGTTGAGCTAATAATTACTGGTAACATATACACTCTACAATG
>QFFB01002187.1:0-25954 GCA_003316465.1 Ramaria cf. rubripermanens | reverse complement strand
TTGATTGATAAGTACATTGATGAATTTGAAGAACTCATTGAAAAGGCTGAATACACAGATGGGCAAGCAATTGTCATGAAATTTCACCGAGGCCTTGATCCTTCGATCCAGATGTACATTGCACTGATGCTGGAGGGACATCCCAAGGATGATGCACCTTCGGAGTGGTATATGGCAGCAAGGGTGGTTGCCTTGATGTGTGCAGTGAACGAACATTCCAGGCACCCAGAACCACTGCTGTGAGGGCAACCTAGGCAGATGCTCTACACTCAAGTGGTGCACTGGAGAAGGGGAAATCCTAAGTCATATACAACTACATACAATGCAAGGGCATACCTGGTGAAGGGGAAATCCTAAGAGAAAACTAAGGATCACCTTCACTCACTAGCTAACAGCTATATACCTCAGGCATCACAACCTTATACCTCAGGCATCACAACCTTATACCTCAGGCATCACAACCTTATACCTCCGAAGCCCAATCACATAAGCAACAGGGGTGCTGAACTACAGACAGGGCCAAGGAGGTGTTTGGAAGCTGCCAAGGGACTGATTGGCACAGCTCTGGAACAAGAGGCCCAATGCCGAAGTAGGCACTGGGTGGGGTAGACTTCAGAAGGGACTGTGTACCCTTTGCATGCACTTTGCAGGACTTTGCAGGGCATGGGAATGTTCACATGGAGTGGAACATAGGGTGCCTGCACTTTGCAAGGACTTTGCAAGGCTTTGCAAGACTTCACAGGAACCTGCAGGACTTCGCAACAGTTCCCCTCACATCCACTTCGGCAAGGCTGCAAATACTTCGCACACACTTTGCAGCACTTCGCAAGGCGTGAAAATGTTCGCATGGAGTGGAATGTAAGGTGTGAAGGCTTTGCAAGGATCTCGCAAGGATTTCGCAAGCTTCGCAGAGGTTCCCCTTACAGTGAGCTCCACTGGTTGTTAGGGATAGAAATCAACTGTGACAGAGAAAAACATACCATCCACCTTTCCCAACAATCCTTCATCAAGTCCATCATCTGTCAGTACAACTTCAAAGACCTCAAGCCTGTGTCTACACTGATGCAACACAGACTAGTACTGTCGGCATCCCTGGCACTGAAAATGACAGCTGAATGGGCACAGATGCATGACACACCATATAGAGAGGTCGTTGGATCCCTTATGTATGCTGCACTCAGTACACACTAAAGATGCACTAACAGGAATAATACCTATTAGCCTGCATGCAACGGTCCTTCTACCTGGATGGTCTATAATGCAGTCATTCATGGGCAAAAAGACTACAGCTGTGGGTTGACTGGTACTGAGAATGAGTCATACAATGTTCTTCTCAGGTATAATGCAGGTGACTTCTTGTGATGATCACCCTGGTTTGTGTGACGTATGACGTAGAACTTGTGATGTGTGACTTGTGATGTATGTGCAGCTATGTCCTGTGACAAAGCTTCAACTTGGTGCCCTAAACTTGGGACTTGACTTGGACTTGAGTGTAAGACTTAAGAGAAACTTAACTTGAGAACTGAACTTGACTTGTCATTGTATTGAGAGACTGAGCCCTTTATATACACATCCCCAAGCTACAATGATGTGATGTACTGCGATGGGTTGAGTCATATGATGAGCAAGCAGGTCTGAGTCAGGATGAGTCATGGTGAGAACACAAAACACAAAAGGGGAAACAAGGGAGATATTACAATAGCAAAAGTAAGCAAGAATGTGTCAGATAGGGGTAAAGTATGGTGCATGAGTAATAAAAGAGCTAAAAATAGAACAAATATGAGTCATAATAAGAAAAGACTAACTAAAATAGAAACAAAGTGAGTCATTCAGGAACAAAGTGAGTCATAACAAGAACACTATCAATATCCACCGATTGTAGTTGTACAAATTGTCCAACAGCTCCGAGATGAGTCAGAATGTTAGTTGTTGCAATTGAGTCATAATAAGAGGGTGACGAATCAACAACAGAAGTGGCTCCTAATTTTCTCCTTGGTCCACTCCCATGATAGAACACAAGGGGGGGATAGTTGTATACGGTCTCAAGGAGTTCTATGTTGAAGGTTGAGATGGATCGACATGGGAAGGTTTATTGGGTAAGGAGCCTGAAACTCGGCCTTGTATTCCTCCATTCCTTCATTGTGAATGACCTTGCCCATATATCCAAGGAACGTAAATGGCTGCGTATCATCTTGGAAAAATACAGAGTCTCCTATGCCATACAATTTTGGAATATAGGGATGTGATTTCTTTGTTGACAGCCATGCTGCCTGTGGTGACTGGGGATAAAGCATATGGTGTAGCTTGGCATGTTTTCAAACATTTTCCAAATCGAGTGACCATTGTGATAATGAGGGTGATATTGGAGACTTGAAGGTCTGAAGGGGAATAAGGTCTGAAGCTGTGCTGGTGATCAGCATGGGGATAATGAACTGATAAATCGATAGGTATGGCTGTGTTGTCTGGTTGGGCTGGACTGAGATGATGGAATAGACTGAGATGAAATAGACACGTGTGGAGTTTGGAGTTTTAAAGGACCCTTGTGGAGTTCAAAGCTATTGGATATGTGTTGTTTGATTTTCCTTCAACACCCTGACATAGCTTTTGCTGTGCAGTGTTTGTATTGATATTCAACAAAGTTCAGCCCTACACACTGGAACATGGTTAAGAGAGTATTTCAGTATTTAAAGGGTACTACTCACCTATGGTTGTCATTTGGGCACACTGATGGATGACTAACCAGCTACACAGATGCAGGCGGTAGCATGGCTGAAGACTGACACACAATCTCTGGTTATACATACATAATCCACAGTGGCACTGTGTCCTGGAGTGCAAAAAGACAAAATATTATCTCTTTATCTACAACAGACAGTGAGTATGTAGTGGCAACTCACACAGCAAAAGAAGCCCTTTGGCTTCACTCCCTTATCAAACAGCTCTTCAACCTCGAGTTATCTCCCACCACATTGTTTTCTGACAATCAATCAGTGATAGTGCTCACAAAGAATCATTAGTATCACACACAAACTAAACACATCAACATACATTTTCATTTCATATGCTGGATCATCGAACAAGGAGTGGTTCGCCTCCTGTCCCATGGAGAACATGGTGGTGGATACACTTACCAAGGCCCTGCCATCAACAAAGGTTAAACATTTTTCAGTAGAGCTCAGGCTGACTGCGGTTTGAGGGGGAGTGTAGAAGTGAACACACAAGTGACAAACCATGTCACCCCACATCACCCCATTGTGATAAAGCGAGACACACCATTGTCCACATACCTTTATGCAGTCACAAATAATCCTCATTGTTCCATAGAAACTATAAAGTAGCTAGTTTATTTCCCCTTTTCCTTAGTACTTTGCAATGAAGCAAACACTAAGGTAAGAGGCTCATTGTTAGTCTCACATTTATTCATGCTCATCTATACACCTTGTAGAGATACTCGTATAGGTAAAATATCATAGTACTTTGCAATGAAGCAAGCACTGAGAAATACTTGTATAGTCCTTCTATTCTTACAATTTCTGACTGAGGTCCACAGTTCATAGTGGAACTAACATGGGAGCTCTATCACCTTGGCATAAAGCTGGCTATCACTATGGCCTACCATCTGCAGGGTGACAGACAGATGGAATGGTTCAACCAGGAGCTGGAGCCGTATCTCCACCTCTTTGTCAATGAGAGGCAGGATGACTGGGACAAGCTGCTTCTGCTGGCAGAATTCCAGTACAATAACCTTGTACATTCTGCCATGCGGCAAACACCCTTCATGCTCAACTCTGGAAGACACCTATGGATGGGCTTTGAGTCACACCAGGTATAGTCCTGGCTGGAAATGGTCAATGAGTTCTGAGACCAGATGGACTCCACCCTCATGGAAGTCAAGTTAGCTCCCACAAAGGCCAAGGATGGCATGGTGTGGTACTACAACTGGCACCAAGTTCTGGCACTGGAGTACCAGGTCAAAGACAAGGTATACTTAGACACAAGTGACATCCACACTACACACCCCTCACAAGAGCTTGCCCACTGCTACCTCAGTCCCTTCACAGTGATGTGGAGGGTTGGGCAGAATGTGTATTGCCTCTACCTTCTGGCATCCATATCCCACCTCCACCTCATCTTCAATGTGGTAAAGCTGTATCTGACTCCAAATGACCCAATTCCAGGTCAGAAGGCTCATCCACTGCCTCCACCAGAAATAATGGATGGAGAGGAGCACTATGTGGTGGAACAGATTCTAGATGGCCAATTTGTGAGGGGCCACCTATAGTTCCTTGTGAAATGGGAAGGATATGAGTATGAGGAAAATTCATAGGTTCCAGAGCAAGATGTCACTGCCCTGTGTTATGAATATAAAATAAACAAAATATAGGACTATTTTCACTCATTAATGACTATGCCAATGAATCCCAGCAATATGTTACTGGGGATATTACTCCTAGATGATTCCCCAATTATTTCTGTTCAACCCCAATCCTATCCAATTTGAACCTCAACACTGAGGCCACACATACCCCACATTGAGCCCATGACCTGGCATGTGAGGTTATCACATACCACATGTACCTACAATGACATCAATGATTGGTGAAGGAAAATCAAATGACATGTATCCAAAAGCTTTCAACTCTGCAAGGGTCCTCAAAAACTCCAAGCTCTACATGCATCTATTTCATCTCAGCCTATTCCATCATTTCAGTTCAGCCCAGCCAGATGACGCAGCTATACCCCATCAATTATCAGTTCATTATTATCCCCATGCTGGCCATCAATAACACAGCTTCAGACTCTATTCCCCTTCAGACCTTTGAGTCTCTAACATTACCTTCACTATCATGATGGTCACTCAATTTGGAAGATATTCAAAGACATGCCAAGCTACATCATATGCTTCACCCCCAGTCACCCAAAGCAGCACAGCTATCGATGAAGAAATCTCATCCCTATACTCAAAAATCATATACCATTGGAGATTCTGTATTTTTCCAAGATGATGAATAGTCATTCACATTCCTTGGATATATGGGCAAGGTCACTCACAATAAAGGAAGGGAAGAATACAAGGCAGAATTCCAGGGTCCATACCCCACAAATCTTCCCATGTCAGTCCATCTCAACCTTCATCATAGAGTTCCTTGAGACCATATACGACTATCCCCCCCTTGCATTCTATCATGGGAGTGGATCAAGGAGAAGCTAAGGAGCTACTTCTGTTGTTGAGTCATCACCCTCATTCTTATGACTCAATTGTGCTGACTAATGCCATGACTCATCTCAGAGAAAGTGGACCATTTGTATGACTATGATTGGTGGATATTTATAGTGTTCTTATTATGACTCACTTCATTCTGGAATGACTCACCTCATTTCTATTTTAGTTAGTCTTTTCTCATCATGACTCATATTTGTTCTATTTTTAGATATTTTATCACTCATTCTCCATACTTTACCCCTATCTGACACATTCTTGCTTACTTTTGCTATTATAATTTCTCTTTTGTTTCCCCTTTCCTGTTTTGTGTTCTCACCATGACTCATTCTGACTCAGACCTGCTTGCTCATCATATGACTCAACTCATCGCAGTGCATCACATCATTGTAGCTTAGGGATGTGTATATAAAGGGCTTGGTCTTTCTATACAATAAAAAAGTTAAGTTCAGTTCTCAAGTCAAGTCTCAAGTGTTTAGGGCACCAAGTTGAAGCTTTGTCACAGGACATAGCTGTGCATACATCACAAGTAACAAGTCACAAGTTCTACGTCATATATCACATGAAGCCAGGTCACCATCACAAGAAGTCACCTCCATTACAGCCTAGACGAACAGGCTGTACGACTTGTTCTCCACACCAGTCAACCCACAGTAGTAGTCTCTTTGTCACACAAATGACTGCATTATAGACTGTCCACATAGAAGGACCATTGTGTGCAAGCTGATAGGTATTATTCCTGTTAGTGCTTCTTTATTGGATCTGACATTGAATTCATTTATCCCAAATACAGATTTAGTGTGTAAGTGTCTTGTATCCAAGAATAGATACCTGTCATGTCAAGCCATCCCTGTGTTGCCGTCACTGCATACAGGATGTTCACCAAGGACTTCACCCCCATGACATCCCCATATCTAGTCTCCTATTTAGTATTATACTTTCATTTTTAGTTAAGCATTTGTTCATAACTACTTACATCCCCATCCTCACCATTGCATTACATAAGCAGTTCTCAAAATATTCCTCCCACTAGCTAGAATCATTTAAATAGCTAGATCTTTGTATGATAATTCCAGTAGCAACAGCACTCACCTTGTCCAAGTTGTTCAAAGTCATTAATTAAAGTACTTGTTAAGATATTTTGCATATATTGCAATTATCTGGAAGTTCTTTCTCATATCAGAGACCTCTACTCAATTCAGTCTCACTTCAAGGCTTGAATTATATTCTCCATTCATAAACACATTAAATCATATATCACTAGACCCTGGACAAGCTCCATGAGTTCTATTGGATGCACCCTGGTACCCCATGTCAGCTTCTGTTGTGATAAAGAAAATACGAAAAAAAAATCATAAATATATCTTATCAAATCCCTCTTAGTCCCAGAAGGCTAATGCAACACTTGAACAAATTATTTGATTTTTATCTAGAGGATAAAAACTGTAGCAGTTTAGATACTGCTAGACCACTCACTAGCCCTTTGACACCCACTACATCATGGGATCAAGACCAGATCGTGGATTGGATCACACATGTGATTACCCCACACAACCACCAGGTTGGCTCACTTATATAAGCACCAAACCTTTGGTGGAGCAAGCAAAAACAAAATATATTGTTGCAGCATGGAGATTGCAGCATGGGCTCATTGGAATCCATGGAATTTGAAGGGAGTGGTGTATCACATACACTCACTCAATTGAATGCTTATGAAACAGGTCCAGAAAATAGTAATTTATATTAGAGGTTTTTCACAAGTTTATTTTGTTTTATTTTCTCCTATCCTTTTACTCATTAATTGTCAATGTCATTCATTAGAAGAACTCCACCCCTAACATCCTAGGTAGCCTGTCCATCTGATGTTTCAACATGAGCAGGGGAATATTTGCTCCACCCTGCCTGCATCCATCCATCCTTGCAACTCATTTCTGCCTCACCTATTGTTCTGTTTCAAAGATATTTTTAGAATAATTCTAGTATAAATACTCCCATAGTTCCTAGATGAAACTAGTGACAAAATATCAGCCAGAAATTTTATCTTGCACAAATCCAAATATTACTTGTTAAACCACCAAAAAAATATTTCTTGACCTCTACTCACTGTTTCTGGCAGCTCCAAAGTATCATAGAAATAATCTAGTTACTATTACAGTCCCAGGCCCTCAAAACCGAACATCTTTTCACTAAGAATTGCCTGAGCAACGCATATCTTTTGTTACCAGCATCACTGAGCCAAATTCCTGGTTCGTCCCTGAGGCTAAGTGCTGATACCCCACATCACGTGACCCACTGAATCATCGACACACACACCCCATTTGGTGCCATGTCGACAAGGCATAACCCTCGATTTTATCAAAACAATATTTTTATATTCATTTTATCTTAAAAGATTCATTCAATAGCCTTCCATTGAGGACACAGCATGCTAGAGGGGGGGTGATGTCAGGGGACACCCCATTTTCCACTTCCAGAGTCCTGCACTTCCACACTTCCAAAGTTCTGGAGTTCTGAAGTTCCAAACTCCACTTCCACTTCCAGAACTACATGGAAGTGAAATGACTTGGGTACAAGCATCCAGGGTTGGCTAGGATCCACAGAGTGCAGGGTTGGTAGGTTGGTCCAAGTGATGGCCCTGATTGTTGTAAGCTATAGTATAATACAGGCTCACTGGTATTGGGGAACCTTAGACTTTTCTCTTTGGTTTTCCCCTCTGCCAGCCCATGTGATTGTGTGATCTCTGTGGTGCTTGAGGGTTGCCCTTACAGAATTCATGCAAGATAAACCCACACACTGTCATTGTGTATTGCATTCAGGCAGACATGAGGGGTATCATCAGTTATGCTAAGGTATGCAGTGACATTGTGGGTAAGTTTGAAGAGAGCTCATGATTTCCCTGGTTTTTCCTAATTATTTGAGGACACAGTTGTGATGCTAGCCACTCATACACTGTAGTACAAGAGGTGTTTATATCTACAGATACCTTGAATGTGTCATCCAGCCCTCACAGTGACTTGGACTGATGGTAGCAAGGGTACTATGAATGAATAATAATATAGCACCTTGGTCTTTACTATCAACCACCTTCTGAAACTCTTGGCCATGGTACTGGAGGAAAGCTTTCAGGTAAGAAAATGTTTCCTCTATTGGGTTGAGGTCTGGTGAATAAGGTGGTAAGTAGTAGAGCTGGACATCCCTGTCATAAGATCCAGCCTCCATTCAAACATACTGAAGAACAGCAAAAATAGACATTACTGGCAGATTTCTGTGACTTTGGCTGCATGGTGAATGATGCAATTGTCCATGACAAGCACACTGCACAGTTACAGCCACAGGTTTATATAGGGCATTAGATCATTAATGAATTGCACAAATGAGTCTGAGTCATAGGCACCTTCACACACATCAGAGTATATTATACCCTCAGTGCTAAGGGCTGGTAAGAGAGAATAAATATATAATGTGATATATTAGTGGTTAATAAACAAAGGAGTATTTACTTACCTGGTACCTCAGACAAATCAAGCCTTTAATGAAGCTCTCTTTCCCTTTAGAGGCCATATATTCAGGTGATATGTTATATAGCAATCAATTCAGCTCTTGTCAATAAATACCAGATGCTTGGGGCTCTCATGACCAATCTTGAAACAGCATAGACTTTGCAGATTTTCATTATGTTCAGCAGCAACCTTAGACAGCTGCAAAGAGACTCTTAGATTGAAACATAAGTATATATTGGCCTCTACCTTTTTCTGCATTAGCCCAAAATCCATCATTGTATTCCATATAGTGCTGATTCCAACAGTTATCCCATACAGATGCTGCATGGTGCTCTGTATCTCATCCAGGTACAGGTTGGGGAACTGCTCCATAAGTTGAAGGAGAAACTAATATATGAGATTATGAGCATGTTTATTCTATGGCAGAAAGACTGTTACTTACCTCAATTCCTCTTGAGTCATAGTCTTTCTTCTTTTGGCTTCCTTGCCAGGTTCCTGCAACATAACCTCACCAGTAGTGTGTCATAAGACAATTCTTTGTAGACAGCTGCATGTGGAGTGAATTTCAAGCTCTGCCCTATGTACCCAAAACAGCTATAATAATCTGCACATCCTAGAGGTAAAAAAACTCATAGATTGCAAGCTCTGTCAGTATGTGATAATACATAGCACAAGATCATTAATCTAGCTACACTATGTTCTTCAAAAGAACATAAGAGGCTGTTTTATTACTTCCAGGCTGAAGCTGTTTTGGAACCCTTCAAGACTTTGGTATTATTGCTAACACCTCAATCTATCAGAACGTGTCGTTTACGAGGCTTTAAGAATATTAAACAATGCTACAGAACAACTCCAGAAATAATTTAATATTTGTACCTTGGTTGCAATCCATGTAATAACCAGTCCAAGTTAATACAGCTGGAAGGCAATGCATTTCTTAGTAGCACTGAACAATAAACTAGCAGTCTGTAGGCTCAAGGACACTATCGGGGTCCAAGCGTATTCCAAAAAGAGGAATATACTTGACAGGAGTGTTTGTAAGTGGACTGACCAGATAATCTGTCAATGCACTGCAATAACGAACGAATAGTATGGGAGGTGGCTTTTGCAAGTGGCTTGACTCGACTTGTGAAAGTCACTGAACAGGAAAATCAACTGAACAGCTGGTCTTGGGTATTGGAGTGCTAATTGGCAAGAAAATCAATTGACAATCTCACTCTGTAGAAATTTCACCTAGAGGGTTAGTCTGGGTGGCTAAGTAGAAAAGCAACTACTTAACTGAGAATCGATACAGAAAAGTAACTGTATGACCCTAGCTGGGGTTAGCAGCTTAGTAAGATATGCAAGTCATGCGAGTTGGTGAGTTGGATAGAAGAAGCTAGATTGCTAGATCAGATTGTGCTGATCTGAGGGGGTCAGAGTGGCCTTCTTATATATTATATTGTACACAGGATTACGTAAAGTGGGGTTCTTCTATCTATTAGGGAGTGATGTCATGGTGATGTCATATGTAGCTATTTTAGTATCTGAGACACACCCTGTAACTATTGAGGTGTGTTTGTGCAAGGAGGAATAAGAATAGATAGCCAATCACCTGCTCTGCTCTGTAAGCTTTACACAGCTTTGCACAGCCTTTGCACAGCCCTGCACAGCCCTGTGAGGTTTTAGGGGTTTGTTTGGAAAGGCTGTGCATTGTTTGGCCTTTATCTGTCCAATGAGCTTTGCAGGATTCAAACCCTGGTTTCCTAGCTTTGTACATCTTTGTGCAGCTTTGTACAGTCCTGCACAGCCTAGCACAGCCTTGGTTGCTAGGGCATAGATTTGAGGGTGTGCTGGGTTTGAAGTATTTATGGATGCACAGCCTTGTGTAAGCTATGGAGGCAGAGTTCAAACTCAGTGGCTGAGTCTTGAGTCAGCCAAAGTGTCGGAGTTGTGGGTGCTTGAGGGCCCACAACTCCGTCATGGGTCGCGGTTCGTTCCGATCGGAATTTGAATCGGCTGGACCGGAATAGAGTTGTAGGTCTGTGTGGGTCCAGCACTCAGCAGGACAGGTTTGAGTGTTTTTGAGCCAGGGAAGGCATGTAAAATGGCGAAAAAATAAGGAAAAACTCAAGGAATATTTTAAAGCTGTTTCCCCATCAAAATCTGTGTGTATTGGCTAATTTATGATGAGGAAAAGGGGTTTTACAGAATTTTTTTTAATATCTATGTATTTTTTATATTTTTTTTTGATAAAAGAAAAAATAGCTCAAGAATTTTTTTTTTTTTGATTCCTCCACGAGTGTGATGCCAAATATGGCACGCGTGTCGATTAACCGAAAGTGACGTAGTGCGGGGGTCAGAGATGGTATATGATGATATTCCAGAGATTCGGCTCAGGGGTTCTTTCAGCGTCAAGATGGATCATCGGTCGAATAAAAGAAGAGAGGTTCGATGTGTGGTGATGAATTGAGGGAGTAGATAGGTAACCTAGTATAGCAGGTTTGTATATTGTAGAATTCTGTTGAAGAAGATAGTAGGAAATTTTTGAAAGGCAAGTCTGAATGCCCTGAGCTTTTCTAAGTGTATCAAGAAGGATATAATTCTGGCTGAAGAATAACATACAGGAATATTATGATATTTATATAAGGTGTATGGGTGATTTTGGGAATGCTAATAATAGGGACGGAGGTCTGGAAAATTAGTAACTAAGGGGATGAAAGATAGTACTATCTGTGGAGCAAATAGTGTTGGATTTTTGTTTTGGATAGTGAAAAAAATCTGGAAAATAATCAGTCATCAGGGGGAAGAAAATAGTAAATGGGGGAATTGGAAGTATAATTTTCGATGACAAGTAAAAAAAAGATAATAGAGAAAAATGCCTGTCTCTTTGACATAATAATGTGAAAGCCACTCCTTCTTCTCCTATCCCATATGTGATCCAATTACTGGATATGTTTGATGTGTCCCTTGATATTAAATCCTGTGTCATTGTCATTCTCGTATGACCCTCTATAGTTGCAACATCCTTTTCCATTCTATTTTTATTATTCCAATGGTTCAGGCGCCTGCTCGCCATGTAACCGGGCCGATTGATTATCGGTGATGCATGTGTGGGGTAATCATATGTGTTACCCATCTATCCATACTCGTGATGTCATAGTGCGTCTACGACTTGCGCGAGTGGGCCGAGTGTTGTCTCATGGTTTCCTCTTTGAATATAACAGACAAGACCCCTTTTGACCATTATTCCTAATTTTTTATGACTGAGAGAAAGAAAGAAAAGGGGTAACAAAAGGATAAAAGAAAAAATGACCTCACAATGTTTATTACAGCATCCTTTTATCACAACAAATTTTAATCCCTTTTTTTCGAGATTTTCCCAGCAAAGGTGGTTCCTACACAGAGGCTAAAGCTAAAGCCCTCTCTCAGGGCTGGGCTAGTGAAACAGCTAGCCCAAGCCCTGAATAGCCCAGCCTCAACCTGGATGTTGAGCCTGGTCAGACCCTACATAACACTGTGAGGAAAATGGCAGAAGATCCATAATAACAAGCATGGCACATTTAAATACTGAAATACTACACTCATATCCTTTGAATACTCACCCAGCACTTTCTGGGCTTTTTTTGGCCTCTACATGGGATTTTGGTGACTGCTATGATGTGTGACATCCTCCTGGGGAGACAAGCTGATGTGATATGTGACTGAACTTGTTGTTGATTTAGCACAGTAGAGTATATACAGTGGCTCAAAAAACTGTTTCAATGTTTCCTGATTTCAATATAATAGCATTATAACCTGGGAAATAAAATATTTAAATTCTTGTAAATATTACTGAGAATAGTAATCTGTCTTGGCTTGAATTTGTGCCATAAACCATATTTATTCATTCATATTTCCAGGAGATACATAATTTTTAATTCAGTCATATCATTGAAACAGTTTTTTGGCTGACAATTATAAATAGTGTTTAGTACTCAGTATAGCCACCTTTGGCTTTAATTATGGCTTCAACTCGTCTATGCATGCTCTCTATCAGTCCTTGACATACCTCTGGCTTTATTTTACCCCATTCCTCTTGTACTTTCTCCCAAAGTTCCAAAATTCCCTGGGGGGGGACCTCATACTCTGCCAACTTCCTCTTCATATGATTCCATAGGTGTTCAATTGGATTTAGGTCTGGAGATTGTGCAGGCCATAATAGGACTTCCATATCATGGTCTTGGAACTAATTTTGGGCCTTCTTGCAAGTGTGTTTGGGATCATTATCCTGCTGGAAGATGATGCCCTGGGGGGTCTTGTCATAAAATGCAAGGCTGCTTTGCAGGTCATCCTCCAGAATATTGATGTAAAGGTCTCCATCCATCCTCCCATCAATCTTGCGAGCATCTCCAACCCCCTCCCACAGCATACGGCTAGCCCCAAATCATCAAAGATCCTCCTCCAAACTTCAGGGTTCCTTCCACCAGTCTATCACTCAAACCCTCTCCTGTCTTTTTCCACACCCATTTCCTGCCATCTGAACCCAAGTGATTGATTTTGGTTTCATCTGACCAGATAACCTTCTTCCAGTCCTCCAAAGTCCAGTGCTGGTGCCTTATAGTAAAATCTAACCTCTCCTTCCTATGATGGGGTGTGAGTCTTGGCCTTTTCTTCTTCACCACAGCCTTCATCCCAGCTTTCTTCAGGCCATTTCAAATTGTTTGTGTAGAGATAGGCTTGTTGACAACATCCCTGAGAGCTTTGGTGACCTGGATTGCATTTTCAACTCTCCCTGAGCCAATAAGGTGAATAGCATGACAAATGTTAGTCTCTGAAAGCTTTGTTGGGTGACCTCCTGAGGACTTTTGAAGACTGGGACAATGTTTGGAGCAAAGTCTAGAGATGGTAGCATTGGAAACACCAGTCTGAGATGAGATTTGGTGACCAGAGAGGCCAGAATCAAGGAGAGAAAGGATATGGTGTTGCAGTGCAGGTGTCAATGATTTCATAGTGATATGGAGTTGTTCAACAAGTTGTTATGGTTTGTTTGCTATTGTTTAATAGTCATGTGATATAGAGGCATCATATTTTACTACTTATAGTAAACTAGTCATTGTATGGAAGCCAGCCAATGTAGATTTTTGGATATCAAGATGTCAGCCAAAAAACTGTTTCAATGATATTGTTAGATCCCTGAGATCTAACACCAAGACTCCAAACCCCAAAGTAACTATTATATTCCATTTTAGTTCTTGTTGTTCACCTCTTAAAGTATAATCTTCATTTACAACCCAAAGTAGAATACTTGTACCTCACTCAATCCAAACCTCTGAACCTATTCTGAACTCTGCTTGTTATACTCCTTTTATATCCATCTTGTTATACATTCTTAGGATACAATTAGTTTACGAGGTATTAATAGTCCTCCAATCTTGTATCCGTTCTTTAGTTTGAATATCGACTTATTTCCTCATTACCAACCCCCAGTCTTCTCACATCACTATCTCCGTAGTTAGATACTACTAGTGATACTTCCGAAGTTTGAACCGCCGAGTAACCTCCGAACCTCTGACCTCCGAAATTAGGGACCGAACGATAGTAGGTGGCGCAACCCATAAGTTGAAGCCAAGTCCCTACCCCCTCGTATACCTTTGAAGTTCAACCTCTGAGTCTCTGACCTCCAAAGTTCCAGGTAACATCCATGAACTTAACAGATATGACTGAATTAAAAATTATGTATCTCCTGGAAATATAAATGTATGAATCTGATTTATGGCATAAATTCAAGCCAAGATAGAGTACTATCATCAGTAATATTTACACAATTTTAACTATTTTATTTACCAGGTTATAATGCTATTATATTAAAATCAGGAAACATTGAAACAGTTTTTTGAGCCACTGTATGTTACCAATAATAATCAGGTCTGATAATAAATTATATAAGCACCAGAGAAGATAGTATTTCCCAGCAAGATATTAGGCTGAACACATGACCCATGCATTTTTGCATTTTTGAACTGTTTTTCCAGTGCCTCATACCCCCTGACCCTTCTAAGAAATGGTTCCTTGCAACAACACTCATACACTATCTCCTCAACACTCCACCACCCCTCCCCACCTTACTGTTGAATGATGCTAGAACAAGCATCACTACAGCCAATGTGCATGCTATTCTGCTCAGGCAACACAACCAGATGCTACACCCCAGCATTGGAGGCCAGTGCATTACCAAGGAGTACCTGGAGAGCATCATGGAGGCAGAGTGTATATGGTGGTTCAGGTGACCATTCTTACTACTTTCTATGTGCTGTGTAAATTTTGCTTGTCAGGTTCTCCCTGGCAGAACTGCAGCACCTCAGCATTGTCCTAGAATTCCTGAATCCACCAATGGTAGGCATGGCATGTTGGCATTGGCATCAAGCAGTGCAGGATTGATTACAAGCTCTCAGTTGCATGGGGTGTGCTGGGGATAGGGTGGTGGGGCCATAAAAGATGGAGGGCGGGACAGGATTCATATGGAAGGGTTGTCTTACTGGAGCCTGTGGATGCAAGTGGACGCATTTTCCCTTATAATATTCACACGGTCATATCATAATTTTTATCTAGGTCAGAATCGGCCGATGCTAGTAATTATTGGTAACATATATAAGTACTCTAGTATAGCTCAAATATCGACTTCTACAAGCTAGCTGAGAAACATCACAAAGATGGAGCAAATAGGTGTAGTTATCACTTTGCACCTTATACTCTTGTCATAATATCCCCTCATCGATACAGGCGCGTCCAAATACTGATGGTGATGGCATGGTTGGGCAAGCCAAGGCATGTAAAGTGGCAGGTCTGATTCTCAAAATGTTCCGGGAGAGCAAAATCGCTGGGCGTGCTATTTTGATGGCGGGGCCACCGAGTTCCGGCAAGACAGCTATTGCAATGGGTATCCTTACATATCTGGTTCATCTAAATATGTCACTGAAGCCATCTCTGTGAGGTATGGCGCAGTCTCTGAGGACAGATGTGCCCTTTACCATGATTTCGGCGTCCGAAGTATTCTCACTCAGCATGTCTAGAACGGAAGCTCTGACCCTGTCATTTTGACGGAGCATTGGCGTCCGGATCAAAGAAGAGACAGAAATTATTGAAGGGGAGTGTTGTAGAGATACAGATTGATCAAAGCCTTACTGGGGTTCTTTCCAGCAGCTCCTTACTTGCGCATCGTGGTGCTGACTGGTCGGTAGGCTCAGACGACTGGAAGGTTGGCCATAAAATCCTTAGACATGGAAACCGTGTACGACCTCGGCACAAAAATGATCGACACCCTCTTTAAAGAGAAAATTATTGCCGGTATGTAGCTTCTTCAGGGTTTAATGATGGCATCTTCTAACTGAGTTTCTCACCCTTTGTTGTACTCTTCCGCGCAGGCGATGTTATCTCTATCGATCGTGCGTCTGGTAAAATAAACAAACTAAATCGCAGCCATGCCTGTAGCCGGGATTACGATGCCACAGGCGCTGACGTGAGCCAGGACATTATAGATATACCTTGTCCCTATGCTCCGTCGGGATTGTAGACGGATCACTGGTTTATCCTATAATTGAAATGCTGATCAAAAATTTTGACGGACAAAGTTTGTCCAAACACCTTCAGGCGAGCTGCAAACACGAAAAAGGTCGTGCATACCGGGAGTTTACACGAAATCGATGATATCACTAGTCGAACGTAGGTTAAGTCTCTTCCTTCCAGTGGAGTGGTTGAACTCTTCTTACGTTTAAAGATTTATTTTGCCCGACTCTCAGTGGTCTGTCTTTTGCTACCTCTCATTTAGTCCCAGTTGCACATGCCCTTGTCTCTATTTTGTCATTCATTCTGGATTCACGTTTGCTGCCTTGGCATTTTCAAGGTTTTCTGGCCTTGTTTGCCGGCGACATTGGTAAAATCAAGCCTGAGCTGCAAGATCAGATAGACATGAAGGTGGGGGAATGGAGAGAGGAGGGGAAAGCTGTGACTGTTCCAAGAGTAAGTTGCATATCACAAAATTTAGCACCATTAACTAACGTCTTTTTTCAAGGTCCTCTTTATTGACGAAGCACACATGCTCTACATAGTGCTTTTCATTTTTGAATCGTGCTCTCGAACAAGAGCTCGCCCCACTCGTCATCATGGCGTCCAAGGACAACACGAATACGAGGAACAAAATACAAGTCGCCCCATGGCTTTCCAGTAGACCCGCTTGATCGCGTACTCATCATCACAACACAGACATACGAAGCAGGGGGCGTGGAAATATTATTCAAATTCGGTAAATTAAATGAGATCTCTAGACGTCACCTGGTCTATATTGACGCAATATATATGTGCGGAAGAAGATACAAAACTCACTTTGGTTGCACTCGGTATTCTTACCTCAATGGCTATGTCCACAACGCTCCGCTACGCCCTCTAGGTGCTCAGGTATAGATGACTTCCAATGACGACTCGTTCATACTCACCTCCCGGACAGGCTGTAGCACTAAAACGGAAAGCACCAAAACGGAAAGCACCAAAAGGTATTGTCGATGTCGAAGATCTTAGACGATGTTATACATTCTTCTTGAGAGAAGCGCAGCGTCCAGTGGGTCGGAGAGAGCACCACAGGGTTAGTAGGAGAGGACGAGGTGACACGGATTGATACTAGTAGAATGGAAGAGTAGTGCTAGAACTAGGTACTGTTACTTGGAGTGGGGTGAGTTCGTGCTTCAAAATTAATATATCGAAGAACCACGGGTTTGTACTAGTTATCACAATTGTCATTTTGATTCGACCCGGAGATACTGTACTCTGATTGTTATATTTTTTTAGTGAGGCTTAAACCTTGAGGGATTTAAGCCTCATAAATGGCTTTTCATACACCTTTGGACTGGTGGTAGATATACACGGGGTAAATTGCATCAATACAATTAGGATATACAAAACATGCAACGCTAGTGTCTAGATGTTTTCTTTACTATATAGCTGAATTATCCTGTTCGTGCCTCATATACCTTCGAAAACGGCTCAGGATCGCAAGGCCAAGCCTATATCCCACGGCTGGCTCACCTTCATCTAAACCTGAAGGCGTGAAGTTTCTTTATGGTGTTCGCGCCTACACGAGTCGAGTCCAAGTCATCAATGGGGCTCTTGGAGGGGGAGATCAATAAATCTGGCGTGTGGTCGATGTCCTTTAGCCTACTTCGGGTCCGCGACGTCGCCGAACCCGAGGCGAGACGTACTGAAGTCCCACTCTGATTCCCAATCATCGAGAGGGATTCTGATCGACGTGCCTTACTGACTTGTCTGGGAACCCCAGGGTGAAATGGCGTGGAGATGGTCTCGCGTCTGCGCAGAGTAGGACCGGGCGGTGCCTACTCACGATACAAGTCAGTGCCACTTATCCACGAATTATCAAATGGTAAAGTCAACCTTAGCCTTGCCTTTCACGTTCATGGAGTCCGGCTCCTTGTCTTGAGAGTCACATGCGACCCTTCTTCGGGTATTGGAAAACCTCTTTCCCCATCCTGCTGCCACGGCTTTATGTCTCTGCAGCATCCCAAGCTCCACTTCATCGTCTTCAATAACGTCATCTGACCGCGCAGTTGTACATTGTATTGGTTCTTCATCCAGCGTGGTAGGGGGACTAGAGACTACCGTGTCGATATCGCTGCCGCTTGTGCACACGAATATGTCGCGCAGATCAACTGTGAGTGCGACTTGCGGAGAGGCCGCTACATACTGTATATCGCCTGCCAAAGGTTTGGATGATTGAGCCAGACTATGTTCTGTCGTCAAATTACCCGATGCATCCCCCTTTTGCTTTGGTGCCGTGGGTGGACTTGTAATCCTATCATCAGAACCCCATAAAAGGCCTTTGCTCTGGAATTCCGCTTTCTGTGAGATAGAGACACCACCACGTGTACTAGAGTGGGACTTCGCCTCGGGCGGTTGAGTGCGCATCGGTATTCGCGACTGGAGTGGTGAAGAGAAATCTGGAGTTAAATATCGCATTGTGCCTTCCTCAATCGCTATCCGCCCTGGACTTGAAAACGGTGGGCTCAAGTAACCTTCCTCCTGTTCCACCATATCCACTTCTTGCTTCACAGAGAGTTCAACCTCTTGGTAGACGCCATCCAAGTCTTCGAGTTCCTCGAGGTTCTCCTTGTCATCGTCGAATGCAACCTGGATGCGTTTCCGCGAGGATGATGAGGCCATCGTGGCTGACGTGAAGAATTTACTATTCTGAGTCGAGTTTTCGACTGCATTTTCATCGGCCAATTTCGCTCGCTTAGTGGAGATCTCACAATCGTACTGTGATGCAAGGGTCCGCTTACCGCTGGCGCGACCAATTTGCATGGTCGCGGCAATCGGTGGCGATACGGGGGGTGCTGCGGCCCCCGGGTAGGTATCCCCGGGTTGTTTGGCTAAAAAAATTCAATAAATACATAGCTAAGTGCCGGGAAGAGGGGACTCACAGAAGTAGCGGAACAAGGAACCCTTGGCCAGTATGTGTTTCTTGTCATCTGTTACCTCACGCCTATTATAGTCTTTGACTGCCAGCGGACGCGACCGTGCTGGGTGCTTTCTGGGCTGGAATGAAGGCATGATATCCACCATGGGCTCTCGGGTGATTGGGTCAATATCTCCCCGCGCAACGCCACCTGCGAGTCCGGCGTCAATGTGCCTGCAATCCACTTCAGTATTGAACCGCCACAAAAACTGCACAGAATTATAAACTCACGATCCAACGAGCCTCTCCCGTTCATCGTTCCACGTGGCCCAGTCTGGCTCTGTCAGATACACAATCTGCTCCTTCCGCGGATCCCATACTCTCTGATTCAGAAACCCAACTTCGGCCTTCCTCATTCGCTCTTCCCAGTCTCTTCCAACTGTTTTGCCGTCCATCCTCAAAGCCCGCAAAGCCTTTTCGACAGTGCCCCACTTCCTTAAATATTTCGATGCCGTCTTGAGACCTACGCCCCGCACGCCCTCATTATAATCACATCCACTCATCATGGCACACTCTCGAAGTTCCTTCACACCCCAGCCATGTAGGGGAAGGTCCGCGGCTGAATTCGAGGCAAGCATATTGGCAGCGATGGCGGTGCACATGGCGGTCGAAGGGTCGAGTTTCAGGAGAAGCAGCTGGGTCCCGAATATGAGGAGATCCGAATCTTCAGTCAGAATACCGTCGGCAAGACCCGATGCTTCCAGATGGAAGAGTTGAGCATCGGCTTCGTAAGGCGCGACCACGTATGGGACGTGTTCGGCACGGAGGGCCTATAAAGCAGAACCATGAGTACATCTATGAACAGATAATAATAATGGTCGCATACCTTAATGAGCTGGAAGGCCATCTGCGGCGTGATATCCACGCATTTCACGTAATGTTCCCGAGCATGGCCATGCCTGCCCTGGCGAGCCAGATTATTGGCCAGCGTAAGGTTTTCATCACGTTTACTAGGGAATTCTCACCAACCTAAGCCTGTGAATTTCAAAGCGAAGGTATCACATACCGTTTACGTTCCACCTCTGTCCCTTTCTTCGCTGGTAGGGGGCCTCCGTCAAAGACTACATACGGTGTGATCTTGTGATACTGAAGCAATCGCACCCGATGCATAGCATAGTCAACGTACCTGTCGAAGTGTTAGCATCGCATGAAAATCCCCAATTAGAAATGATCGATGCCAATTTGCTCTCACTTTGTCGTTGGCACACCAGTAACGAGCTCTGCTGCACAGGCGTACGCGCCACGATGTAGCCAGACATACGCATCCACAGCTATGGTCTTCCCGGCGAGTTCAGAAAGGTGAGTGGGCCTCTGCACGGACTTGAGCAGTGGTAAAAGTCCGGATATGCCCATCACCTTGAGGGAAGCGAAATCACCCCCCTTTCAGCACCGTAGTAATGGCTAAAACTATGAACGCGGCAAGGGTCAAGAATTTATGTCCAGTCCACAGTCGAGAGGATAGTATTCGCTGTACTGTGCCTCCGTAGTTAGCGTGACGAAGTGTGACCCCACGCGTAGCACTTACATAATGGCGACGAGTCAAATCCATTTTTGGCATCCCGCTGAACTAGCATAAAAATTTTTTGCATGTAAATTTTCATTAGGCATCATACACTAATACATCCGCAAAGCGTCCGACGGCCTTGGAAGTTTCGAGTCTTCTTGTCACCCGACTGACTGTATTATAGCCGAAGTTATTTATGTGGAGTTCGAAATGAATATGTTGTACTGACTGGAATAAGTAATTCGTACTAGCACTAGAGCTTCACAGATGAATTTCTTGATAAACAACCGAGGATGCTTTGAAGAGACTTGAAGCATGCTCTGCAAGGCTTGTGGGCACCGCTGAGGAGCACACAGTTTCAATTTCAGGATACTCCAGTGCACGCTCAAACGGCGTGCTCTCATGTATATGGCCCTTAGCTGAAAGTTGGACTCTTCCAGTTCAGAGATCCTGGTGATACTAATCAGACAGTTTCAGGGTTTCCAGTATCCCAGATAGCCCAGCTGCAGGGAACTTGAGAGCCAGTCCATGGTTATATATGAGCTTGTGCCACCGTAGCAAAATCTATGTACGTCTTCAAACCGACATCTTCGAGACGCAAAATAAAGAGGACAAAAAACTCAATAAGGCAGGGCAGTTGTCAATAATGATTGTTTTTGCAATAGAGTCCTGTGATATCGTGACGTGACATCATTGATTTGTAAGTACCACAACAAGCCCAATGCCTTCACGCTCTCAATCGCGTACCATCTCACCAGAACCATCGCACTGTTCTCAACATAAATCACACAAGCGTGAACCACCTAAGAACAGGTCTCGCGACAGGTCCGACAAGGGCGTGTTGCCACAAGGCACGGAACCAATAAGCGAGGAAGATTATTTCCTCAAAAGCGCCGAGTTTGGAAGGTGGTTGCGTGTAGAAAAGGGAAAGGCTAGTACTATTATCTTAGAGCTCTATGTTTTGCGTGACGTTGGCATTCACAGTACTTCGACGAGCTCCGTGCAGAGAAGTCGCGCAGGTGTGCCTTACACCAGGACATCGACCCGAAAAGAAACGCTGAACTCTTTTGCCTGCCAGTTATTTCCGCAAGTTTGTCAAGGTATATTTCAAATAGCAATCAATCTGGTCTTTCATCCTTGAAACTTTGATGGTAGGCATGGAATCGTGGGAAATTGCCAGGCAGGACTTCACGCATTATATTCCTTCACCTTGTCTTACTCATGCTGTCAGATGATCTATACTCTCCGGTTGACCCAGCATCAATCCCATCCAGTCAACAGACTGCTTACAAGTGGTCGTTTGCTTCGAACCGTTCACGAGTGAATGAGGATGAGTTACGACGTGTACGCGAGTCTGTGGGAGGCGATACATATGGATCATCGGCTTCGACATCGGCATCCCAGCTATCCAAAGGCCCTGGTCGCATGCAAGGACCTACGCTCCCATCTGCAGCCGATCTACAGCTCGCACGAGAAGACGCTACTTCGTATGCGAACATGACGCATCTAGCTAAGCGGAAACGAGAGAGAGGTGAAGATAAAGAGCGTGTGGAAGACTTGGTAGGTCCAAAAGAGGTAGGGCGGGAAGGGCTGTTGGAGAACAAAAGATTGAAGCGAGAAGGGGACCGAGCTTTCCGTGAAGCGAAAGAGGATGGTGGACTTGAAGTAGCTGAGGACGTTCTAATGGGAGGCGGCAGTAGTTTCAGAGAGAGGTGCGCGTCAACATGTCTGAGCCAGGCTGACGTATATATTTATTTTGTCTGGCAGGCTTGCCCAGCGCGACGCGGCTCGTGCTCGTTTCGAGGCAAAGAGGAGAAATGAACGCGATGCCCGGTTGGGGGAACGGAGCGAGCGGGCCGAACAAATCAAAGAAAAGGAAAAGAAAACTATGGAAATGTTCAAACAACTAGCCAAAGAGCGGTTCGGATGAAGCCGTCGCCCGTACGCATTACTGTTCTTACAGACCTACTTGTGATTGCATGATGAGAATGCGCAAGATGCTCTTTGATACACTTGTGTATCATAGTGTCGGTCCTTCCGATGGTTGTACAGCGGTTTTCAGCACTGTAAGATACGAGTGATTTTTAGCGAATGCAAAACCATTACTTATGTCACGCGAATAAAAATAATTTTGATCGCATCTGGCCTATGGCGAAGTCAGAAGTTATTTACTAGACGCGGCTTTATGTAAATGACCATATTGGACAATAAAAACAAGATCTCATAATATTATTGAAAGGATACTGCATTGTCATACCTGATAATTTGATATTCTTGATGATCATGAAGTATTTGCTCACATACTGCATTATCATATGTTATCCTTAATTATCTTGAATGATTCATCAAAATCCTCCATGAATTCTCTAGCCTGCAATGGAAAGCTTAGGCAAGGTTAAAGGGGACTCTGGCACCTAGTGAGGCTGCTGCCACAAAAAAAAGAGACTGGGACTGCCATTGTAAATACAAGAACATAAAGAAACTGTAAGGGGCAACTTGGGTACAAGTGGAGAAAGAGAGTCAATACCTGACAACAACACATTGCAGTAAAAATCCCAGTGGGAAAAAGTGTTTATGTCATGCAGAGATATGAATAAAGAGAAAGGGAGGGAGGGGAAGTGCAAAGGCAGACTATCTATGTGAGTTTAGTGTGCATGCAGCAAGCAAGCCTAGAAGTGAGATTTACCTGTGTGAGGATGGGTGTCCATTGCAAGTGAGGGAGGGGAAAAAAACCGTGCAAGGTGGCTACTAGTGTCTTCCCAGGTCAGGCTAAAGCCCAGGCTGAGCCCAAGCCCAGCCCAATAAAGCTAAGCCAAGCCCAGCCCAAGCCTTCCATAGCCCAAGGGAGAAGGCTCAGCTTGGTTTTCAGGAAGCCCAAGCCTGACCCTTGAGCCAAGGTTTTTGGGTGGAGCTCGTTTGCTGGCACCATTGATAGTTGCTCACAGGGCATTTGTGGGTTTCTTATATAATTAGATGGACTTTGAAATACATCATGACACATCCCATGTCACCAGTGTTCTACACAGTGACTGTTGTACCTTAATAAATATATTATCTAGGGAGTGGTCATAGCTGTCAAAGTCTTGCCATGTGTCACCTACATGTAGCCACTGTGACATGGAAGAGACATGGAACCATGGACAAGGGGCTATTAAAAGGAAATGAACCGGCTCATTCATGAGTTGCAAGCTCCTGCTGAAAAGAAGTGACATGGAGAAGTACAAAGTAAGGACACACATATGAGAGATGACACCAGGAGAACTTGCTGCTATCTTGCCTACCAGGATGATGATGTGCCCTTTACACAAGTGCAGAATAATCATCACATTTCTGAAGAAGAACAGATAGTAGTAGGCATAAAAAAATAATCTAGCTTTTACCAATGTTTCACAGCCACAAGCCCAGGCTTGTGCCAAGCCTGACCTGAGCCCAACCCAACCTTTTGTCCAGGGTTGGGTCAGGATTTCGAGGAGCCCTAGCCTAGGTTTTTGAGCCCAACCTGACCTGGGAAGACACTAGTGGCTGCTAAGTAGGTAGGAGTGAGACCCCTGCTGAGACACATATGACAGCTTACTAATGCCAGTTTTACATGAGCACTCATACATCCTAGCAGGACTCAAGCCTATGTATGTATGTTCAGTAGAACTAGCATTAGTTTTAGTGAAGTAGTAATGCCTGGACACATACAGTACATGGAAGAGGACAGAATAGACAGGGAGGTGACCCAACTGCATGTGTGGGGTGTTCCATGTGACCTGTGAGGCTAGAACTGTTGGTATGACAACAAAGCCAGGAGTGCAGGGGCAGAACTTTTCTAGTGTAAGAACATACCTACTTAATCACAGATTATACATCAAAATCATGTAGGATCAGGCATTATTGTGATGTGACCACTATCAATTGTGTATTATCAATAATGATCAGCCTGTTATCCTTAGTGATTATATGTGATCATGAGCAGTGATTTCTCACCCATGCCTTGTTATCCTGTTACCACTCAGTATCATATATTTCAACTCAAGTATCAGTTTGTTTTTGAAAGTACTAGAACTGAAATATAGTCTATCTTAACTGCTTTTCTGAGCTATCATAGTTGTACTCAAGATATAGAAGTTAATCTTGGTGTATAATACCTTATCATTTGTAGTGATTATTACTGATTTTCAGTGATCTTTTATGGTTTGTAGTGATCCTAGCTGCTTTGTAGTGATCCTTAGTGAATTGTGGTGATCCTTGATGATTTTTTGCTGTGGATATCAGTCCTTCTTTGTAACCTTATTGGAGCTTGGAAATATATACAGAGCCAAAGTGTGCCATCCTTCTTTTTTATGAAAAGGATGGGAGCCCCATGTGGAGACCAAGTAGGCCAAATGAAACCCATTTTCAAATGCTCATCAATGAACTTGCAAAGTGTAGCAAGCTCTGAGGTCAAGAGTGAATACAATGGAGGTTGTGGATGTTATGATGACACCAGACTTGTATTTATTCAATTATCAATGCCATCCTGAGTCTATACTTACATGTTTGAACCACAACATTCCTCATCAAATTGATGAGCCACACAACCTTCACGAGTCATTGATGACAAATGTGGTTACCACAAGTCAAGTCAAGTTGAGAACCAAACACATAACCAAGCTGAGCATGAACAAGTTTATCCCACTGAGTCGAGCCGAATACTGTAATGGGAACCTCTGTGAAGCTTGCGAAAACCTTGTGAAGTGCAGGCACCCTATGTTCCACTCCATGTGAACACTCCCACACCCTGTGAAGTCCGTGCAAAGTGTACACAATCCCTTCTGAAGTCTACCCCACCCAGTGCCACTTCAGCATTGGGCCTCTTGTTCCAGAGCTGTGCCAATCAGTCCCTTGACAGCTTCCAAACACCTCCTTGGCCCTGTCTGTAGTTCAGCACCCCTGTTGCTTATGTGAGTCAGGCTTCAGAGATATGGGGTTGTGATGTCTGATGTATATAGCTGTTAGCTAGTGGGTGAAGGTGATCCTTAGAGTTTTCTCTTAGGATTCCCCCTTTGCCAGTGCGCCACCTGAGTGTAGAGCATCTGCCTAGGTTGCCCTCACAAATACACTGCCTGGTCATCCATGGCATCACAAATTTCTAGAGTCAAGTATTTTTCCAGTTCTATTCATCACTATCCACAAGGTTTATTCTCCTGATACTTATTTGTTGATCTGCTACATGTATTCATAGGTAGTAATCCCATGGACCTTTCCCCTATCACTCACCACCT
>QFFB01002171.1:0-32400 GCA_003316465.1 Ramaria cf. rubripermanens | reverse complement strand
CGCAAGAGCTCGCCCAACTTTTCGTCCTCCATGTCTTCTCCAAGCACGGAGTCCCCGAGCACGTGACCTCAGACAGGGGTTCCAAGTTCGTCTCGCATTTCTGGCGATCCTTAGGCAAGGCCCTAGATATGAGGTTGCATTTCACCTCGGGTTACCATCCCGAGGGTGATGGACAGACCGAGCATGCTAATCAGACACTAGAACAGTACCTCCAAGTCTATTGCAACTACCAACAGGACAACTGGGCCTCCCTCTTACCCCTCGCAGAGTTCGCTTACAATAACGCTCCTAGTGCGACCACTGGTATATCACCCTTCTTTGCTAACAAGGGTTACCACCCGAACCTCACCGTCCACCCCGAGCGCGACCTCGCCTTGGCCCGAGCCCGAGACTTTGTGGTCGACCTCGACGAACTACACCACGAACTTCGCCACACCATAACCGAGGCTCAACGAGCTTACCAAGCCTCGGCCGACGTTAAGCGACTATCCGCTCCCGAGTTTCCAATGGGATCCTTCACGTTTGTCAAAGCACGATACTTCAAGACTACTCGGCTGACTAAAAAACTCGCCAAGAAATTCTTGGGTCCTTTCAAAATTATTGCCCGAGCTGGTACTCACTCGTTCACTTTGCGGCTTCCAGACCACATGCGAGCTGTTCACCCCGTATTCCATGTATCCATGCTCGAGCCAGCCTCGCCCAACACCATCCCGAACCAAGTCCAACCTGCACCTCCTCTGGTAATTATTGATGGCAAACCCGAGTTCGAGGTTTCCGAGATCCTCGACGCGAAAATTGATAACCGCAGGAAAATCTGCAAGTTGCTATACCTGGTACGCTGGACTGGTTACGAAGGTACTGATGAAGAAACCTCGTGGATCCTTGCTTCCGAGCTTGACCATGCTCCGGAACTGGTACTGGTTTTCCATAAGGCTTACCCAGCGAAGCCTGGACCTTTGGCCGACTTATAATTTCCTTGCCTCTATGACCCAAGGTAGTTTACTTGTCTCAGAAAAAATTAGGAAAACCAAGAAAAGCCCTTTATTACAAGTCCTTTTTACTAATTACTACCACCCCTCATCATCCTCCAAGTCAACCGCCATCCTTAGCAGTTTTTGATAGTTTATTTCCCTTCTCATCTTCAAGAACTCCTCATCCGCCTTACTCCTCAGCCTGTTACTCTCCCTTACCTCCTCAGTCAACCTATCTAACTTGTGTCCCAAACCCCTTACCGCCTCCAACAGTTCCTTCCTCTCCTCTTTCCTTGCTACCTTTCTAGCCGCCTTACCCTTCCTTAACTTCTCCGCTCTGCTTAGCTCCTTCGCCCAAGCCTCCCCAACCTCGGTCTCCTCGGCCAAGAATGCTCCTCGCGCCTCCGACTTCCAAGTCCGCTCCTCCTCCTTACCCATCACCCAGTCCTCCTCGCTGTCCGCAACCACCCTCTTCGACTTCGCCTTCTTCCTCGGCCAAACCTCAACCTCATCCTCCACCTCGCTAGACTTGCTCGCTTGCTCAGCCCGCTTCCGCTTCTCCTTACCCGAGACCTCGGCCCCATCCTCGCCCGAGCTTCGGGCCTTCTCCTTACCCTTACCCCTGGACTTGCCTCGGCGACGGCACTGGGCTATGGAGCACGCGACCGAACGCGTCTTGCACCAGACACAAGCCCCCAGATCGACGTCTCCATGGTCAGAGATGACGTACCGGAGACAAGAGTCCCTGCGTTTCTTGCAGGTGGCACATCTGGGCTCAGCCGTGCGTCCTACACCCCATTCTGCGACCGCCTCCTCGGCCTGGCTTGCGCTCCAAAAAGCGATGAAGCCAGCCCCGGCATGCGGATGGTATACCATCTGCAGCCGGGTATACTATCAGAGTTGTCAGCGAGGTTTCCCAAACTTGGAGTCTATGGCAAACTTACGTTTTTTCTGATGGGCCCTTCGACCCAGGGTTTCCGCATGTCAATACTCGAGGTGTCCCGAACATTCACCCTGGGGCGAACCTCGGCCGACGTCGTTGCGACCTGTGTGGGCATGGTCACCCGTGTGTCGTCCTTGTCATCATCGATGGTGATGGGCTCCTGATGAGCAATAAGGAGGCGGGATGGGGAGATGCAGTCGACGGACATTTTCTATTTTGGGGTGGGAGGATACGACTACTACGCTGGTTCCACCAGCCCGTTCTCCAAGCTTTTAACTAACCTCGGTTGCGAGCTGACTCATCAAAAGGCGAACTCAAAAAACTTCGGTCCAAACCCCTCTGACTCCCAAAAGGCTAACTCTCACCTCGGAGCCAACGTTGAATAGCCATAAGAGGCTAACTCAACTACTCTATTGCGGCCTTGAGGGTCTCGGCCTTAAGGAGGGGGTACTGTTATGATCCGGTTCCTCGTGGATCTCCAGTAACTATATTTGGCCACTAACCCCGTCCTGAGCCCGCACCCCGTGCCCGACCTTACCCGAGCCCATCCTGAAGTAGTCCAAGCCTGAGTTCCGAGCCCGAGTCCAAGCCCGAACCCCGTTTCCCCTCCGTTCCCAAGCTTCATTACAATTCCTTAGGTAGTTTGTCCGACCCTGTCCCTCTGTCCTCTGTATATAAGTCTCGCTCTGTATGTACTTCGCTTCTCAGTCAGAAATCCAACTAGATACCCTTCGAACCCTTTACGAGTTTCTCGCTCCAATTCCTCTTAGTCCCTCCGCTCCTCTGGTCCTGATCTCCTTCCAAAATCAAGGGCACGTGTAATAGTGGATGGCGCAGCACATAAGCTGAAGCCCAGCCCTCCCTAGTACTCCTCGGCCGAGCTCGGTCCGAGCACCCCCGAGGTCTCACACGAAGACCCGGTCTTAACAGATGGGAAAACTCAATGAACATTAACTTGAGTGCATAATTGGCCTCATCATGAGGGACAGGCTAAAACTGTATGATTTGTTGTAGCTAGTCTTCTAACTACTTATACAGTGTCAGAAAGGGGCCAAAGCCCCTGAAACACCAGATCATGTCACCAGCAACATCTAGGTGACATGAGCATGATGACAAAAGTAATAAAAGACAAAATATCCTATATTCATAACAAAAGATACTCAAGGAGATACTGTAAGAGCCAATATAGGACAATGACCAACTGTGCAGTGGACATCCTCAGAGGTCAAGCTAAGGAGATGCCACCACACTGGCTACAACCTTATCACTGTGCTGGTGATGCTTACATAATCAGGGGAAATAGAAACTCATGGAAGGTTATAGAACATCCAGAAACTTAGAGAACTGGGACTCTGAAAATCAAACCAGTGAACCCTGACAGTGACCATAGTAGGAGCCATGCATGACTCAAATGAATCAGCCACACTGGAGGCATGGCAAAAATTTCTGACATAAAAGATACACTAGAAATTCTGAGGATATTCCACATTTCCTGGTAATTTCAAAGTTATGAAATGGGAAGAAATTTCATTGTTCTGTCATTTTTTTAGATTGAGGAAATCCTTTAAAAATCATACAACTTATGACCTAAAAATCATCATAAAATTCCAAGGAAGTTTTGAATTTTATCTGCCTCAAAATTGATTATTTAAGAAAGTTTATTGAGGAAGGAAATTCTATAAAAACATTAGTTTCTTGAAAATTTGATGGGGGAACTCTGTAGAAATCAATGTTCCTATAGAATTTCCTGACTGAGGAAATCTTGTTAATTATTTAGTTTCCAAGAAGAAGACATTCAATGTTTCTTGAAAGTTTTATAAAAATTTTCAGGTCATAATTTTTACAATTTTTAAAGGATTTCCTAAAGGTAAAAAATCTAACAGAATACCAAATTGTTGTATTCATGGCACTCAGACACCTTCAATCCTTTGAGCTTGGAGATATTAGTGTAATGTACAGGCTATGTTCATAGCATGCAGACACCTTCAAACACTTGAGTTCAGAGATATCAGCATAATATACAGGCTGTGTTCATGGCATTCAGACATCTTCAAGTGATTGAATTCAGAGATATTGACGTAAATCATAGGAAGTGTTTATAATACTTAGATATCATTCATGATTATGTACTAGAAATAGATGATAACAAATTGTGTATTAAAAATAGTATGAAGGTGTCAAGTGGGAGTATGTGTTAGAATAGTGGACATACCAATAATTTTGGCATATTTGGCAACCAGGGGGATCATGTGTGTATTATAGATAGTAAATGAAATATGAAACATGAAACATGTACTGAATATAGTTTTATGTTTTTATAGATGGAGAATATAATTCAAGCTTTGTATTGAAGCTAAATTGAGTAGAGGTCAATATTTGGAGATCAATTAGCACTATCAAATAAATGCTACACAACTTAAGAAATGCTACAGATTGTAGCTTCAAAACTGTTTTGGAACCCTTCAAGACTTTGGTATTATTGCTAATGCCTCGATCTATCAGAACATGTCATTTATGAGGCTTCAAGAATATCAAACAATGCTGCAGCACAACTCCAGAAATAATTTAATATTTGTACCTTGGTTGCAATCTGTGTAATAACCAGTCCAAGTTAATACAGCTGAAAGGCCATGTGTTTCTTAGCAGCACTGGACAATAAACTATTAGTCTGTAGGCTCAAGGACACTATTGGGTTCCGGGTGTATTCCAAAAAGGGGAATATACTTGACAGGAGAGTTTGTAAGTGGACCGACCAGATAATCTGTCAAAGCACTGCAATAATAAATGAATAGTATGGAAGGTGGCTTTTGCAAGCAGCTTGACTTGACTTGTGAAAGTCACTGAACAGGAAAATCAACTGAACAGTTCATCTCAGGTATTGGGATGCTAATTGACAAGAAAATTGATTGTCAACCTCACCCTGTAGAATTTCACCTAGCAGGTTAGGCTAGGTGGCTAAGTAGAAAAGCAACTACTTAACTGAGAATCAATACAGTAAAGCAACTGTGAGACCCTAGCTGGGGTTAGCAGCTTAGTAAGATAGACAAGTTGTGGATAGAAGAAGCTAGATTGCTAGATCAGTTGGATGCTGATCTGAGGGGGCAGGATGGTGTCATGACTGCTATTTTCCACATCCTGAGTTCAGCAAATTCCGTCAACACCCCTAGTGTTATTCCATCACACCAAGATCGGCAAGGCCTCTGTTGTCACTCCTATTTGCTTGTTGCTGAACATGATCTTTGCCATTGTACCACAATCCTTTGCCCTTGTTTCACATCATTCACAGTCCCCTTGCGGCATGCAGGGTCACTGAGGACGAGCAGAAGCCCAGTGTAACCAATGGGTTTCACTCCCAGACCCCATCCGTTGCCATACCCCATGAAGGTGGTTTGACCCTGGCTCCGTGTCATAATTCATACCCTAAACTTCACAGTGTTCTCACCCCTCTCAATCTGTTCCCCCCTGCTTACTATAAGTACTTTTATTCCACATGTAAAATTCCCTAGTTCAATTATCACATGTCTACCTCATTATTTGACTCCTCACTAGTAGAACAAACCTTAGTGCAATGACCTCCTCCCTCATTGGTAGTTGTGCCTTACGGTGAGCTTGAACCTTTGATCTTATTCACTACACCCCTTTGGGGGCATCACTGAGACCGCTATTCACAGCACTTCACAGAAGTGTTTGGATCAGTGAAAGGAACACCTGAACTGGGGTGACCTTTCCTCAAGGACATGTGTGATTCATTGCGTACTACTCTTAGGTTATTTGCTACAACTGTAGGCCCATGTCAGAATTACACTGACATTCTATCTTTGCCCTAAATTCCAATCTTGACAGATGGCCTCCTTATATATTATATGTTACACAAGATTACATAAAATGGGGTTTTTCTATCTATTAGGCAAGTGATGTCATATGTAACTGTTTGCACAATCCAGTGCCACCCCATAACTATAGTGGCTTGTTTGTGCAGGGGAAAGTAAGAATAGATAACCAATCATCTCCTCTGGTTTGCACAGCCTGGGTCAGCCCCATGACCACAACATCATAGTTGCAGCTTATTTGGTCCCAGGATCTAGCCAATGGTTGCAGCAGAACAGGGACCCTCTTTTTGGCCTTTGTACAGCTTTGTGCAGCTTTGTATGGTTATATATAGCCTGGCACTGCCCTGCATAAGGACCCCCAAAAATGCCTATATATCCCTGATCTGCCTGGGACTCTAGATGTCTGGTTGGTTTTTTCTAAAATGGAGGTCTAGATATCCAGATGGCCTCAGGGGTCCCTCCAAAATTGAAAAATGTGTCCAGACACTAAACCAGGCATCTTTGGGGGCCTCCAGATGTCCAGATGCTGGATCAGGCCTACCAAAAGTGCTATAAGAGTGCTATAAGTGTCTGGACAGGTTCCTATATTACAGGAGAGTTATTTCCAAAGATATTTTGTATTCCAAAGCCTTATAAATCACTAGAAACTGAATGTCCAAATTCTCCCACTGTAACATTTCATTACTCCTTGTCATCTCCTTTTTTCTTCCATTCTTTCAAGTGTTTCACGCCATCTCTAACTGCTCCAATACCATTTAACATCTCTTCCCAGAGTTTATAGGATTTTACAGTCAATTCCAAGTTGCAGTCATTCTTCTTGGGCCACTCAGGGAGTTGACAAAGCATTGCCCCAGCTGACAAATGCAAAAAAACCATGAGCATAAAGCCATGACAACTCACAGGGTATATCCTGGAATTGGCCTTGGAAAAGATGCTCATAAGTTTGCATGACAATGAAGGATAGGTTGGCAATATTTCCACTCTCAGGGATCCAGTTATATATTGTCTTTTTACCACCACCTTGTGTGTACATGCACACAACTAGAAAGGGTCACCATGCATGGCCTAACAGGTGATCAACAGCACTCACCTTGTCCCACTTTTTGTCCATTGAGAAGCCTGGAAAGGTTAAAGGCTGAAAGACGCCACATCTACAGGTGAGTTTGAATAGCTCATAGCTACTATAGTCTGGAATAAAAAAAATTTGGCAACATAATACATTTCACACTCCAAAACAGACCTGGTATCTTCATCAGGCTAGTGGGCAGCGTGAATAAAAAAAAAGTAATACTACAAGGTTCAAACCATGGATCATGCTCTACAGACTGACAAGCTAACCACTCAGCCACCAACCAATGTCCAGATCAGGATCAGGGATGTTACACATTGAGCTTCAGATGTCTGGAAAAAAAATCAAGCCTTGTGACCAAAATTGGTGACTGGTGTCTGGACTGGATCAGGCTTTTTGGCCCAAAGTCATTGTTTGGTATCCAGATCAGGATCATGGATACATAGGCATTTTCAGGGGTCCTTCTGCATAGCCTTGGTTGCTGGGCAGGGCTGGCTATCTTGGAGTTGTGGTTATTTTTGCATTCTTGACTCCAGGATCGCCGTTCGAGGCTTCGTCCGGGCGGAGTTTGAATTCCGATCCGGCCCGGGCGGAGCTTGAAGTTTAAAGCACCGAAACACAGTTATGGGTGTCCATGGCTCTGCAGTGAACAGAATGAGGCCTTTTTGAGCCAGAGAAGTCGAAATAAATGGCGAAAAAATGCCTAAAAATTAAGGGATGTTTGAATAATTGTTTTCCCCTCCAACAGCTCCATGTATTTGCTACCGGAAAATGGAAAAACCGGTTTTACATGATTTTAATGCTTTTTTCATGATTTTCTTCCTACTAAGATGATTCTCACACAGCAGACCAGAGTAGGTTGTCATCAAGTCCCTCCAGGTATTCAGCCCAGTGTTGTTCTTTGGCTTTCTTTATTGTGCTTCCATATCTCTCACTAACCTGTTTGTGCTTTTCATGTGAGGGGTGGTCAGCAATTGCATGTTATATGTAGGATTGATTATTTAGCCTGTTTTTCTCCTTCTTTATATCTGATAATTCCTTGCACCACCATCTATGCAAGTGTGGCACCAGTTTTAACAGCAGCATAGCAATTTCAATGGTGTTTTGGATGGCTGTTATCAGTGCATCGACAGTCTCATTGAAGTCCCACTCAGTTTCAAGTTCCTTGGCATCTGGGAGGTGGGCAAAATGTTCTCTAAAGTACTCCCAGTTGGCTGTCCAGAAGTTGCAAAATGGTACCAGCAAGTCAAGCTTCATTTCAATATCTAGCACTGTGAGAATAAGTATGTGGTCAGTGCCTGGCCCACACATGCTGGGATTTGTGTTGCATGAGATTATTGTGTCTGCAGTGCTGTCTGTGCAGAAAAAACTGTCTACTCTTGTCCATTTCTTTGTAGACATTGACTGTAGGGTGGGGATGCACTTTGGCAGTATCAGTACCATATTGTAGTCTGCTAAGAATGAGATGAGTCCCTCTGCTTCCTTGGTCACTGAGGCAGTAAACACATGGTGGTTGCATTCCTCATCCCACATGGGATGGTGTCAGTTGAAGTCCCCACACCATAACATAGAGTCCAAGTCATGGTGTATGATGCTTTGTCTTTTGGTGCCAATGAATTGGTCAAGGTGGTGCAGGACGTCTGAATGTATACAGTCATTGTATATATTGAATATTGTGATCTTACCATGTGGGTGTTTGATCTGGACTGCTGTTATATCATTGGTGTCTATGAGCAATATTTGTGTCCATGTGTTTGTGTCAAGTGCCGTGCTGACTAGTATAACTGAGCACTTCACAGTATTGTTAGTTAGGTGAGATGTAGGATAGATTACATGATAGTTGTGAGTTGTGGTTGGCCTTGGTGTTGCCAAGAGCATCAATGTAAGGTTCTTGTAGTAGGATTAGGTCCCAGTCTTTGTGAATTGATGAGTCGATTAGGTCATATTGAGCTTTGTCAGATTTGTTCAGGTTCTGTTGGTATATCTCAGTCTCTTTAGCATGGGCTGTAGGGTGTAAGGTATTAGGTTTGGTCAGGTGGGTGCATTCCTGTGTTGCTGTCCCTATCAGGGTGTAGAGCTTGAGCTGGTTTGCTGAGATGGCAGGGCTGGCCCACTGTTGTTAGGAACCCAATGGCCCTTGGCTGACCATTGACAATCCCTGTGCTATTGGCCCATAGGGCAGGGTGGTTTGTTTGTACCTACCTTTGTGATGTGAGGCTGTTTCCTATCCTTTAGTGGTAGGTGGGTTGAACATCAGTGGGATTACCAGTGGTGGGGCAATTATTTTGGGCGGTTGTGAGATGTGTCCATGGTTCTCCTGTGGGGTAGTAGGGCATATGATTCCCTAGAAGCCTTTCATCTAGGTCTGCATATTTGTGTAAGAATACAGGACAGGTTCTGTCCCAGCTGGCATAGTTGCTGGAGTTACAGGAGATGCAGTGGGTCCTGACCATACTGGTGCACATTAATGTCTTGTGCCTGTCACTGCAGGTGCCACATGTGTTGAACAGCTGAGGATGTGTATAGGACATGTGGTTCCATCTTTGGAATTTGAGGCAATGGATGGGTTCCTTTTTGCATTTTTCAGCATACACACATTTCTGATAGATCATTAGTCCATTAGTAAGTACCTGGTTTGCAACCTCCAGGGTAGTGAATGTGATGATCGCATGTCCACATGTCTGGTCTGGTGCCTGGCGGTGCATCAGCTTTAGCCACTTGGCTCTGTCAATTGCTCTGTGTTATAGCCTATTGGTACTTTCAATGTTTCATAGCTCACTGTCTCTTTCTGGTCCAAAGTGGAGGGGGAGGAATTGTATCACTAGGGGGAATAGCCTGGTTTTTATCCTCACTTCAGGTGCTAATGCATCTGTAAACTGGATTTGGTGTTGGGATTCATTGATCCATTTGGCTGCTTCCTCTGAATCAAGCTCAAACAGGATGCCGCCATTGTTTATACATCTTGCACTAATGATGGTGTATGTCCTTTCTGCTTCCATGGCACTTCCATGGACCCTATGATGTCATTAGCCTTCTTTACTAGGCATACATTATCTATTCCTGCTAATATTTATGCATTTGTGCTCATGGCATTGACTAGGATCTGTCATAGCTTGACACCTTCTCTTGCACAGACTCTAGCATTGATGGTAGGGACATTTGTGACAGTAGCCAGTGCCAGTTGCAGTTGCAACATTGCCTTTATGACTGCATCTTAATACATGGTTGTAGTATCATTGAGCTGTGTTACCATCACAGTGACCATCACCAATGCATTCTGTATTGTTAGTACTGCCACAGCCGCATCCTCCACTACCTTTTGAAACAGCAGCACTGCTGATTCTGTTGTCACCATGACTTTCTTAATTAGGGTCACAGCCTTGTTCATTTTTGTGGCAAGCACTTTTCTGTAAGGGCAACCTCAAGAATCTGTGGAAATCACACAGATTCTGGTGAGGGAGGTCCAGAAGAGAAAAGGCTGGAGCTCCCTTACCTAAGCAACTACCTATATAGCCAGGGTGACTGTGACAGTAACAAGGGAATGCAACTAAGGAGAATGGACACAGGGAATGGAAGGGTAACTACAGAAGGAAATAATGAAGAAGGAAATAAAGAGGGAGGGACTACCTAGAGGTTGTCCCCTGACATTTTCCTTCCTCCATGAGTTGTTCTTTTATTTGGTTGGAAATTCTGTCACCTCTAGCATCACCGTTGAGTTGCTCCAGGACAAAGGCTATGGACCTGAGCACATTGACAGCTTGTCATGGGACCCCTTTATATTGTGTGACTTGGAGGATGGCTGTTGACATTGTTTTGACAGTCCAGGGTGCACCTGGTATGGTCAGCAATGTGTGCTCAAGGTATAGCTTACCTCCTTCCATGTCCACTATCTCTTGTCCCAGCAGGTCCTTAATCCTTTCATCTGTGAGTGGTTTGACTCCATGACCATGCCTGTGAGGGCAACCTAGGCAGACACTCTACACTCAAGCGGTGCACTGGCAAAGGGGGAATCCTAAGTCATATACAACTACATACAATGCAAGGGCATACCTGGTGAAGGGGGAATCCTAAGAGAAAACTCTAAGGATTGCCTTTGCCCACTAGCTAACAGCTATATACCTTGGGCATCACAACTCCATACCTCCAAAGCCCAAATCACATAAGCGACAGGGGTGCTGAGCTACAGACAGGGCCAGGGAGGTGTTTGGAAGCTGCCAAGGGACCAATTTGCACAGCTCTGGAACAAGAGGCCCAATGCCGAAGTGGCACTGGGTGGGGTAGACTTCAGAAGGGACTGTGTACACTTCACACACACACTTCGCAGGACTTCACAAGACTTCACAAGGCATGGGAATGTTCACATAGAGTGGAACATAGGGTGCATGCACTTTGCAAGGACTTTGCAAGACTTTGCAGGAACCTGCAGGACTTCACAAGAGTTCCCCTCATGTCCACTTCAGCAAGGCTGCAAATACTTTTCATGCACTTCGCAGGACTTTGCAGGGTGTGGGAATATTCACATGGAGTGGAATGTAAGGTGTGAGGCCTTCACAAGGAGTTCGCAAGGATTTCGCAGAGGTTCCCCTTACAATGCCTCTGGTGGTCAGCCTACTAGTCATAGTCCTTTTTTTAACTTGTCACTCAGCCTGTTTTGCCCTGTCAGCTTGTCTCTCCTGCATCAGATCACTAACTGTTCTTTGCTGTATATGGCCCTGGCTGTCTAGTCTTGTCTGTGCTAGGGCAGGAGCAGGTGCCAGTCTGGATGTAGGTGTGGTGTGTCCTTTTGTCCTGCTGGTTGATGTTCCAGTCAACATTGTATGATCTGGAATGTCTAGGTGGTGTTTATGGTATGTATAGATGTTCTATGGGGTGTACCCATGTAGATATCTATGGGAGGAGGGGAAGAAGACTACTAATGCACTTTTTGGTGTGGTGGTTGGAGCATAAAAGAGTCCACTATTCCTCATGCTCCTCCCTCACACACCCCTTGTGTTCTTGCCTTTCACACTCCTCCTGTGCTACCCTCATGTTCTTGCTTTCCACACTCCTCCCTCTCCCTCAGTTCTCACTCCTGAGCCACCAAGATTTTCCAAAGTTCTTCAATGGAGTGTCACATCCACTTCCAGTTCCACCTTCCACAACCTCATTAGCAGAACCATTATATCCTTATTCAGTTGTTATATCCCTGTTCCACCTTGGACCTTGGCATGCCTTGAGACTTCAGAACACTGCACTCCGGGGCTCCAGCGTCAGTGTACCTTGGACTCTGTTGGACCTTTTTGATATGTTTCTATTACTACCATATCTATTCTTAGTTAGATCCTACCCTGCTCTGTACGATGTGATCTCTCAGTCACTCTATCCCCAATCTCCAAATCTCTCATAGTATATACACTCACTCCACACATGTATGCTATTCAGTTCTGATATTGACAAAGCATCAATACCTTTAAGGTCACACACCCCACTCATAGTTTGTCCTAATCATCTCCCTGCCCTCCAGGCACCCCATCCAAAATACAGGGACAAACAGCCACATGGTCACAACACTATATATTGAAGCCAAGTCCCTTGGACCCAACTCCACCTCAGCCCCATCAGTACCTCCAACATAGCATCTTAACATCAGCTACCCATTTCCCCCCTGGCCCCTCCAACAGCAATGGTGCCTTGTTCCCAGTGGAACACCTGTTTTCCCTTACTGACAGATGATGGGTACCCTTTAGATATTACACTTATTTCCCCTTCTCTACACCCTGTTCCCCAAATACAATTCCATTCCATAATGCATGCCTCTTCCATTCCAACTCAGAACTCAATTACTCTTATCTCATTACATGTACCCCCTTAGTATATAAGCCATGTATTTGTACTAGTTCCTTGGTTTGAATATCAACTACACTTGCACATTAACCTCTGTCCATGTGTTCTTAGCATACTTCTGCTACTTCCACATGTACCATGGATCTGCCACTCTAATACTTATGTTACAACTCTGTTCCAGAACCCTTGGGACCCATAGTTGTCTAGAGGTGCAGCACATAAGCTGAAGCCCAAGTCCCCTGCAATTAGTCTTCCATCTTCCAGTTTACACAACTGTAACATAAAGAGGCTTCCAGCATCCATCTTGTGTTTTTATGTATGATGGGGATTGGTGCTAAGAAGAAGTTTTACCTCTACATCCCTGGACCCCATGTCCCATTCTAAACACCAACTATGCCTATCCTAAGTTCCATGTCATGTGACAGCACATGGTCCTGCAGGGCTTGACCTTGAAGGGGAGATACTGTTACATCCATCCATTCCACACTTCCAGTTCCACCTTCCCCAACTTTAGTAGTGGAACTACTATACCCTTATTCCAGGTATCCATTCCCTTAGCCCTTCCATCAGCAATGGCACCTTGTCCCTGGTGGAATGTTTGTGTTCCCTTGTCAATGGATGATGGGTACCTTTTAGATACTACACTTACTGTAAGGGCAACCTCAAGAGTCTGTGGAAATCACACAGACTAGTGAGGGAGGTCCAGAAGAGAAAAGGCTGGAGCTCCCTTACCTAAGCAACTACCTATATAGCTAGGGTGACAATGACAGTAATAGCAATCAGGGAAATGTAACTAAGGAGAAATGGACATAGGGAATGAAAGAGAAACTAAAGAAGGAAATAAAGAGCAGAAGAACAGGTGGCTCAGACCAATGCAGTACAGCAACAGCCTGCAGGCTATCATTCTAAGGATACACATCTTATTTTGCTTCAAATCCACCTTGATAATGATTACATTGTTGACACATTAATTGACTATGGTTCAGAGCTTGACATGATTCACCAGAAGGCATGCATTCAAGGACAACTTCCCAGTGACAAAAGTCAGGCCACAATCATGCGCAATGCAGGACAACACAACACACTCATCAAAGGAAAGTGCCATAACATCAATCTCACAACCAGAGAGACTACCTAGAGGTCATCCCCTGACACTTACATCTCCCTTCACTACCTACATTCCCCAAATACAACTCTGTGCCATAATGCATGACTCTTCTGTTCTAACTTGGCATCCAATTACTCTTATTTCATTACATGTACCCCCTAGTAATTAAAGCCCATGTGTTCACACTAATTCCTTAGTTCAAATATCAACTACATCTACATGTTAACCTCATCTGTAAAATAATGCGAGGTCGAGTGTCAAAGGCTTTTATGTGATAGGGGGTTAAATCCGGAGAAGCAGGAGGTGTGTAACAGAGAGAAATTGATGATAGAATAGATGAATCCTAGCCCTAAACTTGGGACTGGACAACAGATGAAATATTGAGAACCTCAAGTAAAAAGAGCTAAGTGTGTCGCAGAACCAAACTAATAGTAAGGGTAAAAAAGTGCTCTATGTATTTTTTGTGTTATGCTAACTATAAGTAATAGTCCGTAGTCTTTAAGGAGTAAGCATGTGAAAAATTCGAGCCCCTGGCTCGTTAGGAATCAACTTTGCTAGCTAGATGAAGTAGAGTAGGAACATAGATGATCTGATCAGTAGTAATGAAAAAGAAAAAGAACTGACACTATAATCTGAGTAGTGTGCTACGCATCTGAATGTGCCTCGTCTCTAACTACGCACAAATGTGCGCCTCGGATGGTACTATGCATATAAATACGCCTCGACGAATGATTTGAAGCAACAAAAGAGATTGTAGGATCAAAAAGGTCCGTGAAAAGAGGTTGGATAATAAAGAAGAGTTGAAATAACTAAATTGTCCTTTGGAATGAAAAAAAGATAAAAGAACTGTCCTTTAAGTCCATTACTTGCTCATAATAACATCATCCACCTGTGTTCTTAGTACACTTGAGCCCTCCACCACTTCTACACTTCTGCACTTCTGCACTCACTGTGGATTTGCAGCTCAGTTAGCTTGCACTCTCTTCCTTCATTCTGAAAAACCTGGGACCTGTAGTTATCAAAGGTGGAGGACATAAGCTGAAGCCAGTGTCCCTTCCACCCAGGTTTCTAGTTTACATGCCTGTCCTGTAATGTGTGGTTTGTTTATATGATAAGAAAATATAATTCAAGCTCCAAGTGGAGCTGAATCAAATAAAGGTTTGTTTTTGAGAGAGAAATTCAAGTAAACTGCAATATGTGCAAGTTATCTTGACTACTACTTCAACTGAAAACTTCAGACAATTTTTGTGTGGGGTGAGTCTTATTGCTACTAGTATTAACAGTGTAAAAACTAGCTATATAAGTAATCACAGTGGCTCAAGATGAATATTTTCGGTAACAGATTACCTAATCAAATGAAGACGAACGTTGCAAAGAGCGGAAGGAAGTCATACTGTATATACTTGGAAACAGGAGGTGAATGGTCAACATAGTTTGTATCCACTGTACATTTAGGGGAAACATATATGCAATTACTTAACTCACAATCACGATGTTTGCGCAGGGTGAGCTCGACTCAAGAGTATCTATAAATAGCATCTCAGCATTTCGGATCTGTCACTGGATATGGGGTAGTGCCTTGGGGCCATCTCCGATCATTGATGTCATTAGGGGTATAGATAGATCGTCTGGTTGATCTATCGGTTAGATAGTAATGGATCGTTCGAGCATGGGGTTGGTAAATAGAATAGCATTCCGTATGTGATATATCATCGACCTTCAGGTGGGATCGAAGATTATTGAGGGTGTTGAATTATAAAAAATATTTCTTTCAGTATTAATATTTGGATGAATATTAATATACTTTGATATTTTATTCATAACAGCCTGTACCAGGTAACCCATGTTATTCACTAAAGAGGACTGGATTAGTGGGTCACATTGAGCATGTTGAGCAAGTAGACAAGCAGACAGGCACAGCATACAGGTACACAAGCAGCACATGCAAGAAAATGATGAGCACACTTACTCCAGCCCCCACATCACCTCCAGCCACTTGCACTTGCACTGCTGTTCAATGAACCCTTTCCTGACTCACCTCCCTTGTTTCCATGTGTCACTGCACATCCATAGTATTTTGTTGAGAACACCAGTAGAGAGATCTGGCGCAGCGAGTGTTTTAAATGCTCGACCCCATATATTACATGCAACCTCAGACTTCTACCGGGCACCACAGTCAAGAAAAATGATTTAAGCAAGATATATAGATCGTGCGCTGCTGCCAGCGCTGAGGTGCAGACACTCATTATAACTACATACGTATATGAACGGCTTAAAAGCAAGCTCCCACTTCGAAAAAATATTTATATGTAGATCACTGTGGGTTTACAAAAACAAGCATATTTTTACCTAACTTTGAGTTGAAGAATGGCACTCACCGTGCCACTATAGCAGAACCCTATACAGCAAGATTCAGAGGAAACCATTCCCTCTCCAGTAACTCAGCCATAGTTTCACGTCGTCCGTGCTGAAAGACGGTGCCATGGCCAATACTGACGAACAATTTACACCAACACTGACGTCCAGAGAAGGCAACCCCAAAACTTCTGCGTCATCCCTAGGCGGTTCGCCATTGCCATCTCGGAAGAAATCCAGGATTTTTAGGGCAGGTATACGTTTCAGGACTTCGACCTCATCCTTACTATTAAATTGCTCCAATGATGCAAGCCACTTCTTGTAAGGAATGAGTGGAAGAGCCAACTCATGCCCCAGCTGTTTCAGTATTGAGGAGAATGCGATAGGTCTAGGGTGTGATAGGTGGATGATCGAGACGTCCGAGTCTCGACTTTGTATCAACGCCTTGGCTGCAACGGTAGCGGAAATCCAGGAGGCGGCCTGTAACGTACTAGCATCAGCCTTTCTATTAACGGAAATAAACTGTAACAAGTACGCCGTGTATATCTGGCAAGGAGCCAAGTGCCACGCTAGACTTGACGAGAGCCGGAAACCATTCTGACGTAGTCCAGGCACCATTGATGCCTCCACTGATTTGACCTATCCTGATGATTATAGGGCGGAGTGGCGTATGTAAAGCAGCTAGTCCTAGGATACGCTCGGCAACAGCCTTCGATTCTGAATAACCTTGACCTGCTGCAACCATGAGGTCTTCTAGAGGCCGCTCTGAGACAATTTGACCCTTCTGAATATCTAGATGATGCCATATAGCGTGTTGTGTAAACAGACAGTATCATAACTTACTACGGAAGACTCCTATGGAACTGGTGAAAAGCAAGCGTGGGGGCTTGGCTAACCGGGATGACAGTGCGAAATTGGCGAGGTTTTGAACACCAGCGAGTATTGTTTCATAGGATGTTATAGAAAGATTCCAGTTGATTGGCCAGGCTTCAGTTGCTTTTCAGTGCTTCGGATAATTATTAACCAGTAACTAGCATCGACATACCAAGATGCATGATGTGCGTAACGGTGGAGCGCATCTTCGGCCCAAATAAGGTTGAACAGCTGAGAATATAATTCAAGCGGAAACTCACTTGTTCCATGGTTTCAACATCAATGCCAAACCCAGGTACACCGAGGTCCGCTGCCAGCATTGTTACCTTGGATGATATCGCAATATCTGGATCAAGACCCCGTTCTGACAGACAATTTCGCTGTCTCTCAAGAAGCGATCCATGGTAAGGTTGCCTATTCAACGTGAAGATATGGAATACGGAATCGTCGGCCACCAACTGGGCCAAGACATTGGTGCCAAGATGCCCTGTTGTACCCGAAACCAGAACTACCGTGGCATCCGGGACGTCCTTAGCCTCGTGCGAGTCTTGTTCCTCCTCCACAGGACATATATTCGCTGCGAAACGCTTTTCTAGAGCTTCCATGACTTTGAGCCTGGATGCGGCACCTGGAGGTTCCTTTATGGCCTTATTCCCGTTGGCAATACTGACAAGAAATTCTGCAAGGCGAGATGGTGTAGGATGGTCGTATATAAAGTTGTGGAGGGATTCATCGAATGCGCTGATGGTGTTTTTCAAGGCGTTCCGGATGAGGCTCTCGATGCGAATGGTTTGGAGACTGTCACAGCCATGATGGAATATATCATCCTTGTCCCCAACATCATGCAGTACACTACTGATAGCAGAGTGCACAAACAATAGAGAGCTTTCGAATGACCAGTCTTTGGGCAAGCTCACATCGGACCTGCCGGTGTACCCTGATCGATTGTAAATTTCGTCGATTTCTGTCTGGTACAAGACCAAGGTGGGGCCTCTCTTGACTGATCCTTTATCTGTGTAAAAAAAGGGTTTCTTTGCACTGCTAATGAGGACCATCTGACAACAGGGGTCATTGTGGCGTCAAGGATTCAATGACATCTGGTGACAACATACCTCAGGAAATATCTGGGCATGAGTGGGGGCAATAGCATTTGCCTCTTCCATTTTTGGCCTGCCAGGGAAGATATTGTAAATAAATATCCAGTTTTTTATGGCATCTCTTCCATCCACTAACCAGAAATCCTCTTGAAACTGTGCGAGTTTCTTCGTGTCTTCCGGATCAAAGGCAAACTCCTTGCGCAGTTGAACCAGGACACCACTACGAAGCCTCCCAGTTCCAAAGATAATTGCGGCCTGAACTTGTGGATGTCCATTAAGAATGTGCTCCATAGGCACCGGATTAGTCTTCGGGTTAATTATAAGTGAGCTCGGCTGATAGTAAAAGCCTCAAAGAGCTTATAAACCTTTTCGCCGGTAGAATAAACAACCAGATCGTCTACACGGCCCACAATACGCCAGTAACCTTGTTTTCGGGGGTGCTCGACAAATAGATCACGGGTTGCGTAAGCATCGACACCATCGAATTTGGTGTTAGCGATCGGAAGATCTTTGAATGCCCTTTTCTGTAAATAGAATGGAGCACCTATCGAACATGGACAGATGTGGACATACAACAATGAAGAGTTCATATAGACCATCGCCGACATGAACGAACTCTCCCCCACTATGCGGGGTCAGCGAAAAGTACTGCCAGTCCATTCCTTGGTTGGCTTGAAGGAAGTCCATATGATCCATGTGTATATGGAAGGTAAGGAAACAAGGAACGCACGTGGAAAGAACGACCCAACAATACCAGCTTCTGCCCTGTGGGGGAGATTTGAGAAACTAGAGGAAAGTGTAAAGTACACTCACATCCCGAAGAACGAATAGAGGATGGCACCATTGCTGGTTAAGAAGTCCCCCGTGACTTTGTTGAGAGGGCTCCCAACATAGACCTAGAGTTCAATGTTGTTTAGCACAACATCACACCAGAGTGATATATGTTTCTACTGACTACGCCTTTAGCATCCTTCATAGCCTTTACCTTCTCAGGATCCTGGGACCAGGTCTGCGTAGATTAGCGGATCCGAATTAGTCGGACCTCAGACCATTTCTCAACGGACCATCCTACCTCAATTAGACTAGGATATGTAATCACATAGTCAGCTTTGAGATTGGCAAAACCTTGAAACGTTGCCGCTGGACTCGGAAACTGCGCAGGAGAGGCCGGGGGAAATGTGCCTACTATCATGCCTGTTAACGGCTGATAAAGGGAAAGCGAGAAGATTCAACGACAGAACACAAGCAAGAAAACTCAATGCCGCGTACAATCCATGGTAGGAGGTGAATGCCAGTCCCACGGCTCAGCGATGCAGAATGATATGCAAATATCTCATTGCAGTAATTATGTGCCCCAAATACTATTGATAAGGACAATCTGGTCAGACAACTGCAGCTCGAGTGCGACCAACAGACGTACGGGGCGCAACACCACACTGCAGGAAGAATCGGTGGGTCCAAGGTACTAACTTCGGATAAGAAGTCGAACCTGATGTACAGAAGGTAATTGAACGAAACCATATTAAAACAGTTTGGCTTGCCAGAACTGTGAGTGTACAATGCCGGTAAATGCCAGTCGTAACTGCGACACTTTAATGGTTCGTATGGTCCACGAACAAAAATCTCTTCATATGTAGGCATGGCGTACACCTTTATTGGGAGAAGAGGTACGTCTTCTTTTAGGATAATTTGGAGGGCAGCGTCTACGAGTTGGCGATGGGAACGTTCGACGCTGGTGAAAATATGCGAAATTTTCATCTCTTTGAGGATATAAGCTAGCGAAGCCGGGGGGTTGTGAGGGGAGACTGCGAAGCATGGTATTCCAGCTTTGACCATTCCAAGCAAAGTGCAGAAATGGGTGATGGTGTCTATGTGTAAGGTCGGTAAGGTTAAGTATTTACTGTAAATAAGAGATGAAGTATCCAAACCTGAGGTGGCCAAAACAGCCACGGGAGGCATGTCGAGAGTCACTTTGTTCACGTCGACCTCAATAGCTGCTGCGACGTATCTCGCGGCGCGATATATGGCAGGAACTACTTCAGCATAGGAAAGGTGCTTGTATCCATCTGGATGAGTCTCGTATACGAATATCGTTTTTCGGGGATTTTGCGCAAGATGCCAATCGTATATCTCGGGGAGTGTCAAAGAGCCATCAAGTGGTGGGAGTTTGAAGCTGTGAGATGATCCTGCCGCATAGCTTGGATTGCTTGCTGGTATAGGGAGTAAGAACTTCGCAGCCATAGTGGTTGTCTTTTCCATAACGTTCTTAGCGTCAAAAGATGTCCTATCGAAAAGCTCAAGAATCGTTAGTTTTATACTCACAATAAGCCTGAGACCGGAGGTATTGCGTCGGCTGGGATGCTGAGGGTTCTTTCTTTTTTAAGGTTGACATACCGAGCGAGCAATGTGACAAATAAGGTATCGGTTCTGATTGCTCTGATGTGATAGTGCCTCTTTGGTCTCTCAAAGTACCCCACAGAAGTACAGCGAATATTCTTGCGCTACAGTCGGATGACATCTTCGATTTTCTTCAGTGGTAGTCACTTATCAGATGACTCGATTGACTCATTACCCTAATGGTCTATATATGAACCGCCAAAGTCAAAGTCACATTGGGTCAGTAGTCCCCACTGGAAACTGATAAAAATCAGATCCATGAGCGGGCCGATGGCGTTCATCCAACTGTGAGACACGCTGGCGCGCGAGGTCTTCTTGTATGATTATCATTCTATGCAACACCCAGAGTATGTGCCTACATGGGTGAGCATGGGTGGTTATGTATCATTTCTCGGCTGACACACGATTTTTTATTATAGAGAATAGCAAAAAGTGGCGGCCGTTCTCCTACGCGACCACTCCCAGTCTTAACCCTCCCCGAATTCTGTTCCCCCTATTTGCTCGCCCGCCCTTCACCAGCCCCTCCGACTTCAATCTCATGGACCCGGTGACAGCCCTCACGAGATCACCCTAGGAGGCACTCCCGAAGTGTGGATGAGGCCATGGAGAGGGTGGGCCATTGAAAGGGAGCCTGAGGGAGAGTGTGAGGGCACTACTACGGTCTTCGGGTCTTCATCATCGCTGTTACTTCTACTAATATACTGTTCAACTATACATTTGAAATCCATTACAGTTTTATGTCTCAGTAGAGTGTATATGTTACTAATAATTATCAAGTTTGACAATAATTTATTATCACCCTGTAATATAAGCGCCAGAGAAGATAATATTTCCCAGCAAGATATTAGGCTGAACATGTGACCTACACGTTTTCGCATCTTCGAACTGTCTCGCTTGATAACCTTTAGTTGCATTCTCATATGTAGGTGATGTTAAAGATATTGTCAAGCCATAATCCAAGACATTTTACCATTAAAAGTCAAAAAAACACAGTATTTAACTATTATTAAGCAGACTTTTCTTCAGGATGTCCAGGAGAGCAGCTGAGGTCCACTCCTGGATTTCAATCGCCTTGTGCTGCGTCTCAAGAAGCTTGGCCTGGAAATCTTCCATTCTCTTATCCTTTTGTGCTTCCCTCTCATAGCTCTTCTCTAACAACTGTATCATCTTGGCCAATTCACATTGTGAATTGGTGCAACTGACACTCGTCAGATGCATCCTCTTTGAAGCCCCAGCACTCGAAACAGTGGGGCTGTCGACTGGTGTGTTCTCCTTTATGCTATCATCATCAGAGGAAGGTGGTGAGGGCCGTGTCCGCTTGACCCTGTGACCAGTTACCATAGATTCACACAGACTCTCCCCGGCTGCATGTAGCGCATTCTGGGCCTATAATGTATGAGTTAAGAACAAGACAAAATGTTTATAGTGCTCACCTCTTTTGCCTGTCCCTGCTGTTCCTCACGTGTCTCCTTCGCCTCCCTCAGTTATACCAAAGGTGGGCATAGCATGTCGTCGGCATTGGTATCAAGTGGCACAGGGTCAATTACAGGGTCAATTGGTTGCATGGAATGTGTTGGGGATACAGTGGAGCCATAAAAGGTGGAGTGAGGGACAGGATTCATATACGGGGTTGAGCCTGCGTGTAGTGGGTGCAAGTGGACGCGTTTTTCCTTAAAATATTCACACGGTTGTGTAATAATTTTTATCTAGGTCGGAATCGGCCGATGCTAATAATTACTAGTAACATATACACTCTAGTACAAATTGGTCGTTTTTATGTCCTGGCTCCGGTGCTATTTGTCAGAGGAATAGTATACAACCACCCATGCTCACCCATGTGGGCACATACTCTGGAGGTCACATTCAGCGCGCGGGGGAAAATTAATATTTGTGCAGAATGACACTCATACGGTCTGCTGCGATTCAGACAACTAGATTGCATTCCCGCTGACATCGCAAGAGACATTTTAGCTTACGTTATTTTCGATGACAGACGCCTAGTTTTCTGTAAAGTTGTCGGAGAAGGAATTATATTCGTGGGAGACATTAATATGCCTTGCGTTCAGACTATTATTGCTCGACATTTACGACTCTAAACTCTCCGCCAAACCTCAGTATGATCACGGAAAAGGAAGTCATGCCTACGGTCACTCTAGATGCTGATGAAATAACCCAAGAAATGGCAGCGCGACTTACAATCGCCCTCCTCGGTCAAATATTGTACATGAAGGGGCAGGTGCCATTGTGAGTGTTCAGCCTATCGTTAACAAGTATGATAGTGTCACCACCTCTCACTGAGACCAGTCCCATAGCATCGTTGAGTCGAATGGTGGGCCGTCTAGTTACGGAGAATGCATCCGTCAGTCATCTCGCATCTCAACCCGCATCTGCTTAGTATGAGCATATAGCGTGCTGCCGTACGTGCAGAGAAAAAGAGAACTGAGGTATGCACACTTTATTATCGTTGCGGCTGTCTCTACGGACCCAGGTGGATTTTTGCAGTTTCTCGAATCATACGACGACCTCAGATCACATCTACGTACTACATTTGTGGCACTTTCCACCGCTCTAGCAAATAATGAGACTGCATATCCTACATACTCGGAATCAACGTCCACGCAACAGAATCCGCCCAATACTCTTCCTACGGCCCGTCGCCATCCCGCAAAAATTCACATTTTCTTTGTTCTTGGCCCATCGCCTTCTGTTGCAAAGGCTCGTTATTTACTTGAACTCGACGGGTTTCGTGTGGAACGATTTGGAGAATGGCGGTATTCACTTCGTGACCGCGACCATGCACCACAGCGATGTTCCAGTAGAAAGGAGGATGAACCCGTTCGATCGGCTGAATCCATTTCTTCTCCTCGGCAACCAAGCCGACCCGAAACACCACAAAGGTCAACCTCTCAGCATCTTGACGAATGGGGCTCTCCTTGCTCATCCTCGTCGGGCACTTCTTACGATGCAGTATCGGTGCCTGGGTCCCCTTCGACGACTTCTAGTTCTTCTATCTCAGACGAAGGACCATCAGAGAAACTGAATCCATCTGTTATTGAACAGCGTGCGGAAGCTTCATTACGTACTGGAGAACGATTGTTATTTCGAGTCCTTTTCGCTGATCACGAAGGTTTGGGTTTCGGGGAAGAGATCTGTGAGTGCTGTGCTTTTTGAAAACTGGGTCTTTCATCGAGCATCCGCTTCGTTTATTAAATTGTTACTTCTGGGTTCAATCTTCGTGGATAGCCCCGACACAAGCCCATGTTCTCATCCGTGCCCCACGTCGATTCACACACCCGACATGGGTTCCACGACAGAGTTTGGGAAATATCCTCGATCGCCAAATGCAAGGTTTTCTGGAATCAGAATCCTGTCCCGATGGCAAAAAAACGAAGAAACCACAAAATTACGCAAAGTTTGGTGTCGGACTGCGTACGGTGGGCGTGCGGGTCGAATGTCAGGGTGAGAAGCAAGAAGACGCAGAGGTGAAACGATCGGGCGGAGTCAAACAAAGCAATGAGGTTCCTGGGGATATCGAGAGCGATGAAGATGAGGACGAAAGCAAAAATGAAGAAGATGAGCTGATATGGTGGAGCTGGGATGGAAAGCTCATTGGGTTCGCGGATTAATGCTACTGGTACTGTATGCCCGACGACTTTCAATTGCGCAATTTCCATTGGACGTGTATGTCGCTTGTTCTGAAGTCACGAACCTGTTTTTCCTTCCCATTTCGTACAGCGAGCAGAGTCTAGATGTATATTTATTTCACCATCCTTCTCTCTTTCCTTTCTTATTTGTTGTCGGACCAACTCAACGGCTGTTTCCGGTAGTAGCCCTGCAGTGCTGCTGCCTTGGATACGTCCACCAGGCCCTTCTCCCAACGATTACTATCCAGTTGCTGCAGCCAGACAGAGGCTTGAGCCAGGGATTTCAGCGGCCTGAAGCGGCAGTTGCCGGTCGGTAACCAGACTCGGACACGTTACCTCCTGCAGTGACCTTGCCTTCCACTCTTCTTCGTTTTAAGCTTTCACAGATCCACCAATCGTAAGCCAGTCTCATTAAAAGATCTGTCTTGCTTCGGTTGCTGCCAGAGGAGAAGTAATCATATGGCAACTTTTGCGGTTGCCCAGTCACCTTCAAGGTCAGGGTCACCAACTTCTCCTGATCGTCATTCCAAAGGTGACAAACTTCTTAGTATCAGTTATTTGCTTTAACCTTTGTATCCTATTGACAGAGATTCCACCACCTCTCTCACTCACTATTGAGACACCTGCGGCCTCCTCGCCCTTTCCGAGCCCCTCCAGCTCTTTCGTACCCCCTCCAATGCCTGGAGCGCATGAGTATGCTAACAAACACCCTTCTGGTCGACTCTTATGGCGTAAGAAGAGCAGCAGCGCATCAGGTCCCAATGAGGAGGCAGACTCCCCAACAACTTCTAAGGACAAGACGCAAAGTACTAACGAAGGTCTGACAGAGCCAAACGGAGTCAGACAAACAATGATCACAAATGATAGTGTGACCTCACCCATAGCCACGACACCACGTGCGCCCGCTCCAGCCTCACTAGCAGCGACACCCACAGCAAATTCACCGACCGTCGAGAATATACCTTTTACTGCCACGGCCGCCTCCACATCCAATACCGACCCTGCGGATGTAGTGGATGCACTGCCTCCCGCAGATCCAGGTACAGCGTACGGCCGAAACACGCCGACCCAAATGCACATTACACTCCCGCCTCCGCCGTCCTCACCCTCTCAGGTCTTCAGCAACGCCGCTGTGCTGATGCGCACGCCCTCAGGCTCGGGCACAGCGTCCAAACATACTTCGCTCTCGTCCTCACGGCCGGCGCCTGCTTCCCCTTCCCCTGTTCCCTCGCGTCGTCAATCTGGCGTACCCTCCATCCGTTCACGCCATCGCTCCGGGCTTTCTACTGCCTCTACCTCGTCTTCTAAGTTTGGGACGATAAAATCGCCTCCGCCACTCCCCCAGCTCCCGAAACGCAAGGGCGAGATCAAGATCCGGGATTTTGCATTTTCCGGCGAGGATCTGCGTCATAAAGGCCGGGGTTCTGACGCTCCCAACGTCATCAAAAGGCTGCTCAAGCAGCATGGACCCTTGGATGCTGGGTCGAGGCGAGAGAGTGGTATGAGCGAGAGCAGTGTGGACAGCGAGGCCAGCAGTCGGCGGAGTTCGGGGTTTGGAAATTGGGGTGCCTTCAGATGGGCAAGCAAGCTCAGCGGTGCATGGAGGTTTGGAGGCGCCACCACCGACAGTGGGAGCGGCAACCGGACGAGTGGTGGGGGCGGATACGCCCCCAGCCAGCAAGATTTTGAACGGAATTTTGATGATACTGCAGATATCGATGTGTCTGACTCTCCTGCGGATGATGACGAATACTCATCCGATTATGAGGATGACGCAGATGCTGAGCCTGAGGAGCTCCTTCCAGGACTGTATCGGGCGTTGTACGATTTCGACCCAGAGGGCACAGCTGAGATGGGCCTAAAAGAGGGTCAGATTGTAAGGGTGGTAGGACGGGGAGGTGGCGTGGGTTGGGCCATTGCGGTCAGAGCTGATGCAGAGGCAGAAGTGGGAGAGGCCAATTGGGCGCTGGTTCCTGAGAGTTATTTAAGGGTTGTCAAGTTGGACGAGCCAGATACGGAGGAAGGGGAGGATCACTCGCTGGACGATTTTGATCAGAGGACTGAAAAGGATTAAAGTTGATGGAGCAGTATTCTTACGACGACATAAAACTAAACACGCTTGGCTTATTGTTCCATCTCTCCCCTTGTGGTTCCTGCAAGGGCTGGGAACAGCGCGATGCATGCTTCAATAAGCATCCATGTTATATCAGTTACATCAGATTTGATGAGATCGTAGTTCAAGTTGTTGTCGTTGCCAGTCCCCAGCCCCCCAAAACATCTAGGTAAGATCAGAAAAAAATGGGAATTGGATAAACGTTAAACACCAATCGGTGAACAGGAGCATCAGCTTTCAGTGTAGAGTGAGTTAATCCGACAACTTCAAAGGGTCTAAACATTCCATGGGCATGGTTCTCGCAGAATATCGAAAATGTTTGACACTCACAATTGTCAATCGGATACTATGGGGAAAGGAAGCTTTTGCGGAAGTTATGGGAGAATATCAATTTCGAAGTATCCAGGATCTACTTCGAGGGGAGATAAATTGGGGACTTTTCGCAGGTATGGAGGAATGGATGTGATACTAGTCAAGCCTGCATGAGACTGCGAACCAACGTGAGGGCCATGGCAAGCGTGCAAGGTAGGCCGGCCTGTGGGAGCCAGTCTTGAACACGAGGGAGATGCACACTGTATGAAAGAAGTTGAAAGAACCCGCATGTTGACAACATTTGATTTAATGGGAACCTACCGGAGCCGTAATAAAAAATTGAGAGAAGCATGGAGGCACCATGTCTTAGAATCAGTTAATGCGTACGCCTGGTCATACATGTAACAACCGGTCGGTCGATTGGAGTGGGCTAACCTGGACATTAACGTTGAGACCCAAGGTTCACGAGTCCGTACCAGCTTGTCGACCGAACGCATTAATATTGCGCATGATTTTCCATGCGGAGAAAAAAAGTAGTCATACTGATACAACCATGGACCAAAGCTTGCGAGACATACAATGTATACGAGGAAACCACGAGAAAAGGCATAGCGGGCTGTTGAACATAACAACAAATTAAGAACGCGAACATTTCAAGATTGGACCAGTCTCGACGACCAATATCATCATGGCGTCACAGTCTGTTCAGCTACACCGTTAAGATCTTCCCAGAACCGCTTATGTGTACCTCTGACATGCTGTGTAACGACGCCGATGGGTGTTGTTTCGCTGAAAGTCGCTGTGGGTGACTTTTTTTCCTGCCTTGTGACCAAAAGGACTTTAGTGGATTGAATACAGATGCACGATGGATGGTGCCCGGGAACGTGAAAATTCGACATACCGGCAAAGTACGCACTTCCATCCGTCGTTGTCCCGCTTCTTGACGAGGACACGGCTTAAGGAAGTAAACATAAGACGCTCATCAGCAGTCATCTCGCGTCCGGGTTGGTCATCCTCTGGGTGCTGCATCACCTTCGGCGAAATGGACAGATTTTCGGCAGTCTCGATGGTCATATTTACATCTCCGTCGGTTTGGGGAGCTTCTGCCACCTCAGATGGGTCAGTCGTCCGGGCTCTTTTCAGTGGTCGATCGGGCGTCGTAGGGTCAGAATGAGAGGCACTCCTTTGCGAGTGCGAAATTCTTGCACTAGGCGGCGCGGCTGGCTCCTGCCTACCCCTTACCCCTGCATAAGTGCTCGCCACATGCGCTGATGTGTCCGCCAGATGTTCCGGGGTCACGTGTTTACCAAGACCTACTGGGTCCATAATGGGAGAACTAGAATACGATACTGATCTTGACATGTTTGTGCCATGTCCTGGGACGGATACACGTCTAAGACGCATCTCGTTCTCAGATGACCTAGACTCCACATGTCTAGACACGGTACGATGAGGTGCGGGGACTTCCCTTGACGTCACCGGCGGTGCAAGTCGACTTTCTCTCTGCTTCACGCTCACGCTCGACAATCTTGAGTGAAGAGCTTGTTCAGGGACATCTTTGCCATTCCATGTCTTGACAAACGGGTACTCGCGATCATTTTCGGAGACGGAGGATGGAAGAGCGGTGTGAGGTGTCACGGGGGAGAAGACGGGCGGGGTCTTTTCTGACTTATCTTCGGCCTTGCGAATATTTGGTTGGCAGAGCGGTGGCGGATGCGGGGGGACGGGGGGCGCAGTTCCGCCAGTGTTGGCGTTGGCCTGTAGGTTACGCATTCTTCGTCAGCGAGAACAAGTGAAATCAAGGGATGGCAGACCGCACGCTGTACCCTTTAAACTGTGCCTCCAACTCTGTCACGCGGGTTTGAGATTGAGCAAGTTTCTGAGTGAAATATTGTCAGGGACTGCATATCACACAAGAATCATCTCACATACCCCATAGACTTCATCGGCTGCTCGTGTGACTACCAGCTTTCGATAAGATTAGATGACCGAGATCAAAAAGAAAATATACTCACACTCATCGGCTTGGCGCTGTAACCTCTTTTTGATAATTTCTTCGACATGCACCAATGGCACGCGAATATCCGCTAGCCCGCCATCCGTACGTTCTTCTTCGTTCTCTTCCATTTTAACGATGGTACTCGGTGTTGTTTGCGACTCATTCTCTTTCTCTAGTTCACGCTGGCACAGCCTCGCAAAGTCTGTTTCAGCGTCAAGCTTCACCCGCAGCTCTCTCTTCTCGCCCTCTAATCGTGCTTTATCCTCCCACAGTCGGGCATTCGCCTCGCTGAGCATCTCACGCTCACGCAGAGCCTTCGTTCGAGCTTCTTCTGCTTCACGCACCTCCCTTATCAATCGATTGTTCTCCCTACCTAGCCGCTCGACTTCTTGGGAAAGTGCTGCATGCTGCTGCGCCATGGTGGACTCCAGGGTGGCATTGGTACTACTGAGCGAGCGCATATTTTCTGTTTGCGCGGAGATTGTATGATGTAGGGTGTGTAATTTGCTGGAAGAATGCGTCCAAAGCGACTCTAAGCGAGACTTTAGAGATGCAAGATCTGAATAGAGCAACGATGGGGATTCCGCGGATGGAGAGCTCTCAGCGGGGCGAGAGGGGGTGAGTGGGGAGGGGCGAGTGTTAGGGAGATTCCGTGTGTCGAGAGATAGATTAGGAGGACGTTGGTGAGAGTTTTGCTGTGAGTTTTGTGAGTTCGTGGGTTCAAGCGGCTGTGGTGGGATGATATGATATCGCCTAGAAACACCAACGACAGCCTGTTGCTGGGGCGTATGACTTTGAAAAAAATAGTCAGAACCATCCCAGTATAAATGCATGAATTATCGCGAATCTGACTGGAAGCTCTCTAGTGCTACCAAAATGATGGATTTAAATGAGGCCTCAGAACATACCTGCCTGCATTGTGTCTCCTAGATGGCCCATTTGAATGGATGTAACTGTCTGGTACAGAGTCATTCCTGCCATAATGGCACGCGATCACTTATTACTATTATTCCAAAATGACAAGACGAGCATGCACACCTTGACTCTGGCTGTGTCGCGTGATGTCTGGACACGGAATCATGAGAACTCATGGGCTCCCGTGGTGAGGGGTTAAGATATGTTGCTAGAGACCTGCCACCTTGCACCTCGGCAGCTCTAGAATTCAATCCACTGTGAGGGCGTTGAGAGTGTTGGATGCTTGCGGACATGCGGGGAAGTGCAGAGTGTGTTAGCGCAAGAGCGAAAATCGATCACAGTGGAACATGAACGCGGTAAGTTAATGAGGCATGGAATCACGTGACCCTGTCTGCAGTGCCAGGTCTGATGATCATGTATAGCCTACCATTAACAACTTGTCTATTCTATCTTCTTACATGAAATTCAACACCGCTCTCGCTATGATGCCAGTTGCGCCTTCCCGGACTTTGGATCAAAGAAGAGAAGACAACCTCGTTTTTGCCGCGCGCTGTGGCTATAAGGCCAGCCCCATCGCCACATCCTCTCTAACCTGATTTTATTATATGTAAAAAGGAAAGGAAAAAACGAAACTACATCCACCCGGTGGTTGGACTAGGTGACCAGAAACGGGCACGTGTTGGTGTATACACGCAAACTCAACGCTCAAAAGCGCTAGGTACCCCCGCGGCTGAGATGGAAGCTCAGCAAACAAGAAGACCCTTATCACCTGCGGCAGAGACTCATCTTCCTGTCTAGCTCAATACCACGTGAACGTCGGCTCCATCATTGCCATGGCTCGAACACTAATATTAACATACTCAATTTTGACTAGGATGGATCAGCACAAAGATCCCTCGATAATCTCCATATAGGCCACATCCAAATATTCCAATTTATTGGGGCTTCTGAACCCTCCTATACCAGTTTCTGCATTAGTACCTCCTCCACAAGGTACAATGGTTGAACATCATTCAGCCAGTCGGGCACATAAAACGAGCTTGTATTCACTTTGCAGCTACGGTATTTCTATGATTTGGTCCGATATACTTATCGATTTGCACAGTCCAGGCCAAATATATACGACTATTTAGGAGTCTTTCGGGCTCACGGTGGCGCGCATGTGACCTAGAATCTCGATCGAGCCAGCGGGTTGCGTTCCTCCTGGCGCCACCATTGCCACGAGCCAAAGACTGTGCACAAGGATGAGCAAGTCTCTGTCTGTAATCGGCTCCTACATTCCCTTCTGCATCCGGAATTTTCCGGCGAAGACTCGATTAGCACTCGACCCGAATACTGTACTTCCTAAGTGATCCTCGCGTCGGGCCTATGAGTGGAAGTACGCTTCTGTCGATCTTTTTCTTTTGTATGTTCAATTCACTCTACCAAGTTCTATTCTCGATACCAGTCCCTCACAGCACACTCAAGAATGATTGTCTAGTTGCCAGCATGGGCTTGTAGAGTAAATGGCCCGAGCATATTATAGGAATAGCCTGGTACTAACACGCGTGTTTTCTCTCGTGACGTTGCCTCGTCATCCCGAGGCCATCCAGACTCATGTTTTCGTGTGCGGCTTTTTGTGGACATGACATGTCTCACATATTATGCTTCTGAACTTCCCATTCTGATCTTTCCATGCTTGCTGCGCAGCTCTTCACTTCGCCATGGAAGAGCTTTGAGTTGGTTGACTGAGCATTCCGCGACTCTATGGGGTAGATCTTCCGATTATGATCAGATGTATATTCATCAGCAATTCGGTTCAATCCATCCAGTACCAATGCTTGCTTACCACAATGCCCACGCTAAGTTTCCCATCGCTTCAGACCCTGTACTTGAAACTCGGCGAGTACGCTACAAGGCATTTCAGCACAGACTTCAGCCAGGCAACCTTTACTGTAAGCGCTGGATATATATAACTTAGATGCCGGACTGGTGCTTCACGGCCATCACAGTACTGAGTAGCACTTGGCAGGCTCGGCCAACGCTCCATGCTTGGCGTGACCTTCTTGCCTTTATCGAACCAGTCAGGGCAAGTAATTCTTGGGGTTGAGCGCTGATGCCTCGATATATGATGGTTTTGAAATCGGGAACCTCTAGACCTATCACTCAACGTGCCTATCCTAACGAGGTTGGATATCAAGGGTTGACGTATAGAACGACTGATACTGTTGGTGATTGAATGTTTCATATTTGCCTGGTTCAGATGTCCGACATGCCTATCAACAAAGCTCTTAGCTGACATATGACTTAAAAACCAATGAATTAGCACGTAAAGTCTTTTCGGGCCACGGGCACAAATAGAATTGTTGGATAGAGAATTTGACAAGGATGGTACGATGGTAAGTAATTTTTCCAGCTCGGAATCGAAATATAATAGCAGTTCCGGGAGCTCAGATGTGATTGAAGTTTATTCATAGGCGTGTAAGGAGAACGAAGATGTCAAATATAGTCCGAGAAGTGTTATATTGGGCAATCTGAGTGAGCCAAGTCGGTTCGCCAGACGAAACAGGCACACCTCGAATGTTTCCTCAGGGACCCTATACATATAACTTCACACGAACAAAATTGTGGTCTCACGGCATTTTCTCGCTCTGCGTCGTGATTTAGCAACTGAGAACCTTGGGATCAAGGAAGATGGTTGGATCCTACCAAAGGAGTACAACAGAACACTGGATGACGTTCTACAGTATGAGTTTCAGGCAAGTGATTGATACCATCGTGTGGAAGTTGCTACGAAGCAAGATGTTAATTTATCTCACCAGACACTACAACAGTATGATCAAGTAAATTGACCATCATTCCAGAAGAAGTTGGGCGGTTGGAACTCAGACGTGCGAGGACTTCCGGTCTCGACTGACTCAGGAAGCGGGCTACTAGCATGCATATACCTAGAGACAGTCGACAATTCAGGG